>VUQI01029063.1:0-13769 GCA_015106735.1 Paratilapia polleni | reverse complement strand
GACCCCCCCCCCCCACCCCTTCTTTTATATTATAATAGTCATATTTCTGCTTTATTTTTGATGACACATCATACTTGCATAATAATGTCAAGAGACATGACACATGACTGTTTTTAGCTGGCTTAGAGGGCATTTTTTTGGTTCCATTGGATCCAGGTCAGGTAACATACTTGGCCTTACCTTACCTTAGTGTCCCTTTTTTTTCTCTAAAAACTGAAGTCTTGAGTTCATAATTTTTAGTTCCATAAATGATGGAGAACTCTGGATGGCAAAACACTGTTCCAGCATACTAGACACTCAACTGGACTGCAGTAGAATAGTTTTTGGGGTGCTTGCAACCCATATGCAGCACCTGCAGTATTTCATTCAGTGAAAACAGCAATGTCTCTGAACACTGTGTTTGAGTTCATCATCAAGTTGTCAAACATGTGTGCTTCTTGAGATTTTGAGTCCTGTTTTCATTCAGTTCTTGAGTATTCAGACACAAAACATCTCTAAGTGCCAATTTTCCTTTATATTTTTCACTCATGCAGCCTCTAATAAATCCACTCCAAGTGGGGTCATTTCTTAAGGATGAGCACCGTATCATCTGTTAATTTGTATAGCACTTTTCTAATCTTACTGACCACTCAAAGCACTTTACACGTATTGCACACAAAGTTTCTCCAGAAGCAACAATGAATAGATCTAGATAGATAGATAGACAGATTTTTTTCTTATGTCTCAAAATGATGGTAAATGGACTGGTACTTATATAGCACTTTTCTACTCAGTTTCTGTGTACTCAAAGTGCTTTACACTACAGGCCACATTCACCCAGTCTCACATACATTCATACAGCACTTTTATCTATACTTAAGTGCTTACTAACATTCACACACACTCACACTCCGATGAATGCATCGGGGGCAATGTGGGGTTCAGTGTCTTGCCCAAGGATACTTCGGCATGCAGACTAGGGGAGCCAGGGATTGAACCACTGACCTTCTGATTAGTAGACGACTCGCTCTACCTCCTGAGCCACAGCCGCCCCAATCTTTTGGGTCCTATCGCAAAAATGTGGGAGAGAGACAGAGTTAATAATAACTAATGATTAAATGCAAATGGTGTATAAACACACTTAGGTTACGCAGCAGGACAATGATCCAAAACACACCAGAAAGTCCACCTCTAAATGGCTCAAAAAAATAAATAAATAAAAATAAAGGTTTTGGAGTGGCCTACTCGAAGTCTGGACTTAAATCCCATTGAGATCCTCAAAAACCCTCCAATGTGGCTGAATTACAACAAATCTGCAAAGAAGTGTGGGCCAAAATTCCCCCACAGCGATGTGAAAGACTCATTGCCAGTTATCACAAACACTTGTTATTAGGTTTAGGGGGCAATTACTTTTTCACAGACGGCGAGGTAGGTTTGGAAAGCTTTTTTCCCTTAATAAATGAAATCATCACTAAAAAACTGCATTTTTCTATGTCATCTTTGACTAATATTAAAATTTGTTTGATGATCTGAAACATTTAAGTGTGACAAATATGCAAAGAAGTAAGAAATCAGGAAGGGGGAGAATACTTTTTCACAGAACTGTAGATGATAACTATAGAAGTAATAAAATTTTACAATTCTTCAACCAGGAAGGAGTGCAGAAAGGTAAAGACATCCAGGAAGAGTGTAGCAAAGGAGGCTTAATAATAAAAGAATAAAAGACAGGCAGCAGAAAACGGTATGTTTTAATCTGGTTCAATTTGTCTTATTAAACAGTGGAGGAAGATTCATATATACAGTATATATATATATATATATATATACTGTATATACTGTATATATATATATATATATATATATATACACACACACACACGTATACATGTATATATACACACATAAATAGGTGTGCATAAAACTATAGTTGTGAGGACCAACTGTGATTTGTGAGGACAAAATGCTGGTCCTCACGAATTTTAAGGCATGCTTGAACATTTTTGAGGCTCAAAACTCAAAATATGGTTTTAGAGTTAGGGTTACAATTAGGTTATGGTTAGGTTTAGGGTAAGGGTTAGGGTTAGGCATTCATTTCTGATGGTTAGTGTCACATCACAGGACAAAGTCTGAATTTACTGTTTATTACTTTTCAGGATTATCACTGGTCCATAAATATCACAGAAAGCTCAAAGGGCACAGTTAGCATGCCTTGATCTGATCAAGGTATGTTCTAATCTCTGCAGTAAAATATTACCTCAGTGCAGCATTCAAGGTATCGAATGCTGCACTGAGGTCTAACAGGACAAGCACTCCACTGTCAGAGGCCATAAGAAGGAAATTAGTAACCTTCACTAGAGCTGTTTCTGTGCTGTGATGTATTCTGAAGCTAATTAGCTAAGACAGCTGTGTCAAGAGAAGGCTTTTTAAGTAATGGTTTAATTACTGCTGTTTTAAAGGCCTGTCATATGTAGCCTGTTAATAAAGATAGATTGAGTATATTTAAGATTGAAGCATTAATTAATGGTAGGACTTCTTTGAACAGTCTTGTAGGGATGGGGTCCAATAGACACGTTGATGGTTTAGAGGAAATAATTATTGAAGTTAATTCAGAAAGATCAATCAGAGAGAAAGAGTCTAAATAAGAATCTGTATTTTTGAAAGTTGCAGTAGATAACAATACGTCTGTGGGACGGCTGTGAATAATTTTTTCTCTAATGGTTAAAATTTTATTTGTGAAGAAATTCATGAAGTCATTACTAGTCAGAGTAGTCATTAATCCATTGCTTTAAAAATAAGAAAGTAACAAGTAATGTCTAATACATAACTTTTTTTGAGCAATGACCCAAACACTGTTGTAACAGTGTGTAACAACACAGTGGCCACCCTGAGCTTGAAATATGAGCTCCATCACAGCTATTGGGATATTACTTTACTGTAAAAATCTGATCTGTTTGCTCGAGTCAAAAACATTTTTCTGCCATGTCAAGCTTTTTATTACAAAGATTTTTTTTTGTCACTGTGTCAGAGCAAAATATGAATGAAGTGGCTGCTGTCTCAGCAGTTGTTGGACCATTTCAGCCCTCTAAGCAAGACTTTATGAACACACAAGATTAAATAATGGCAAGTTGATCCATGTGACTCTCTGGGTATGTATAATGGCGAATTGTGGACTTTGACATAGTTGGAAAGATATTAATCATTTCAGGTTTTCCGAAACAATAATTTGTGACTAAAACATTGTAAAAACACTAACCTTAGACAACGAGTTACAACCAGTTTCTTTGAATTAACCAAGCTGGACAGTTTGCTGAAAATTGTTGCAACTTGTTGCTTAGGCTTGGAAATACCTCTGGAAAGACTTCTAGAAAGAGTGTGCAGGGACTGCCTACAAAGTGCAATACTGACAAAATGACATGCTACAAAAACATACAATTTAGGTAGTGTAGTACATCACTGGTCTCCTGTTGGTTATTAAAGTAACTTAGTTTTCAAAAGATAGCACTAGCCTATTTAATTTTGTCCATTTAATTTTATTAGGGAACATTTTTACACTGTGTTACACTGTTATACTGTTTCATCAAAATTACTCAATGGTAAGATGAATATGCTACAACAGTTAAAAGAATGGGAAAAAAAACCTCACAGCATTTCAGCCCCCCCAAAAAAAGAAAAGTGTGCCCACCACTCGCAGGAGGGGCCATAGGGGTTTGGTGCTTTGTGGATCAGGCCACAGGCAGGGCTCCAGCTGACAATACTGGCTTCCCTGGGCCTTCAGGTCTGGAAACGGGTCCTGACTGTTGTTTGTGCTTATGCGCAGAATGACAGTTCAGTGTACCCAGCATTTCTGGAGTCCCTTGGTGGGGTGCTTGAAGGTGCCTCTGCTGGGGTCTCCATTGTCCTACTGGGGCACTTCAACACTCACGTGGGCAATGACAGTGTGACTTGGAGGGGCGTGATTGGAAGGAATGGCCTGCCCGATCTAAACCCAAGTAGTGTTTTGTTGTTGGGCTTATATGCTAATCACAGTTTGTCCACGACAAACACCATGTTCAAGCATAAGGTTGTCCATAAGTGCACTTGGTACCAGGAAACCTTAGGCCACACGTCGATGATCAATTTTGTAATCGTATCATTAGACCTGTGGCCATATGTCTTGGATACTCAGGTAAAAAAAGGTGCAGAGCTGTCAACTGATCACCACCTGGTGTACCCAAACATATAGTGAAGGTATATTGGGAATTATCAGGCAGAGGCCCCAGTCCACATGGTCTTCAATTCTCACCTCTGGCAGAGCTTTGACAGCTAACTTGCCCATGACTGTGGCTGAGATCACTGAGGCATTTTATTGATTCTGCCCAAAAAGATGTGTGCCGTTTAATTGAAAATATCCTTGCTCTGTTTTCCGACACACTTTGTAACAGTGTTACAAAACCCAACTCTTACCCATTGCGCCAGATGGAAGATTGTGTGGACAAGGTTGGTTCAGCAAAGGTTGGTTCAGCAAAGTTTGTCACCAAACTTGATTGATTCAAGGAGATTTCCACTTTCATCACACCCAATCACTTCTTACAGTATACAGTTATGTTGTTTGGTCTCCAAAATGCCCCTACCACTCTCCAAAGCCTTATGCACATTGTCCTAGCTGGTGTTGAAAACTGTGAAGTATACCTAAATGACATTGTAGCATATTCAAACACCTGGTTTCTTACCCAGAATGCAAAACTCCAACCAGAGGCTCATGAGGTGGCTGTATTCATTGTAGTTTAATGTTTTTTCTGTGAACTGTTTTAGTATAGTAGTGTGACCTCTCTACCTTTGAGGATCTCCGAGAGTCTCTCTGCAGGTCTTTTCCTGGTTGGTTGAACATATAGTCTGGCCTCTCAACTTGTCAGCTATTGACTGGTCCCTATCAACATCTGGCCCTTTTAAAAACTCCAGTTCCAGCAGCACTCCCCTAGTAGCAACTGACAGCAGCAGCATTCTATTCCTGTCCTTGGCCTCCAAACCTTTGATAGTTTTCTGCGTGTTTCTGTGGAGAAACCTTAGTTTTGCTAGGCCTTGTGCCTGTTAACTGGTTTGTATATAGTAGCCTTTTGTAAATAGATTAACTTACTCATTGTGTATATATTACTGAAGCAGAAGGGGTGAACTGCCTTTTTGTTAAATACAGTTTTCTCCTGTTAGATTTAGCATATCTTTTGTTTGGTTTTATTTTACATAGCATTTAGGTAGCACTGTTCCTTGAAATATAGCTGGTTTTGTGTGTTGTTTTGGCATTGGTTCACCCTGGAGTTCTTTTTCTTTCGGCTCTGGGTATTGCTTTTGACAAAGCGTATTCATAAATAACAACTTTAACTGAGAATTATGGGCTGGACTCTGGTTTGGGGACCAGAGCAGGGGCTTCCTTTTAACTTTTATGTTGCGCTTCCTTATCCCTAGACAGGGGCGTAACAGTAGACCTACTACTCCTCTAAATTGAAAGGACCCAGTTGAGGTGGTTCGGGCATCTGCCTCCTGCAAGCCTCCTAGATGAGGTATTTCAGGGAAGATCCCACCGGGAGGAGGCCAGACCCAGGACACTCTGAAGAAATTCTATTTCTTGGCTGGCTTGGGAAAGCCTTGGTGTCTCCCCAGATGTGCTAAAGGAGGTGGCTGGAGAGATTGAGGTCAGGGCATCTCTGTTTGGACTGCTTCCCCTGCAAGCCAGACCCCGATAAGTGGCAGAAAAAGGATGGATGGATGCCAACAACAAACCAATTCGTTTTTCATTGGTTACAAAAAAATAAATAAATAAAAAAATAAAAATAAAAAAAGATTGGGTTTGTAAGTGCTTGTGTACTGAACGGCTTTACTCAGGCATGTACATTTAAGAATGCTGGTTTTGAGAATGCTGATGTATGCTGGCAATATATGGACACGCCCACTTTGTGTGTATTAAAAGGGTAGAGAAAACAGAAGCTGAAACACTGCTGCTAGATAGTCATTCAGCACTCAGGAACAGACCAGCAGTGTGTATCTCACACCTCCTCAGTCAGCCTCTTAACAGCAGCCGCAACAGCGCAACATGGTGCTCAAGCATAAAGAGTTCACCAAAGCAGGCAAGAAAACTGGTCTGCAAATTTGGAGGATTGAGAATCTGGACCTGGTCTCTGTGCCTGAGAACTTGCATGGAAACTTTTACACAGGAGATGCTTATGTGATTCTCCACACCGTGAGACATAAAGACAGCTCCTTTTACCACCTGCACTACTGGCTGGGTAAGTGATTAAAGTTCTGGACCCAGTTCACTGGGTCAGTTTTTTTTCCTACTTACTCAGAATAAGGGAAATGAGTAGTAACTGGATGTAATAATCTATCACTGGAAGAAGTGCTGTTGTAGAATGGTCCTCTCGGGTAAATGTCAGATTAAATTCCAAGGAACCACTCAGGAGCTTCTTTAGACATTTTAAAGAAAGTAATAAAGACTGAATGAATTACTGAGAAGACATTATCCCTTGCTATAATGGTGCAGTCAAAATGATGTATATTTTTGATCATTAAAGTTCATTACTGTTGCTCTGATTTCAGTTTCAGCATTTGTACTTAGAAGTGATGCAGTAACTGCCAGAGACTTCAAAGTTTTTCAAGTCTGCATACTGTGTCACTGAGACACAAATTGTTGGTATGCAGTCAATCAGTCAAACTGGCACTTTTTTTTCATGTATCTACAGTTTTCATTTTTGTGAGTCCAATGTCCAGCATTTACAACACTTTTATATCTGTAACACATACCTTGATCACTTGGTGATAATCTGTGTTGTCTTCATTCCTCAGTCTTGACTTCAGCTGTTTATCTTTATTGCTATTTAGAACATTAAAAATGGGCATTTAAAATTATAAGCATCAGGAGGTAAACTTTAACCAGCTAGAGATTACAAAGATATTGACACTGTTAAACTTTATCTAGATAAATATTTTCTATTGCTATGACAGCACCTTTTGTCTAAAACCATGCGTGATAGAGCTGTGTTACAAGTCATAGGTTAATATGACTAATATGATAGGCTTATCTCGTAGTATAAGGTACAGAGAGAGAGCTATAAATGTAAACCAGTATCATTACATAGAAATTCTTTGTTACATCCAGACATGTCAAAATACTACAATACTACAAAAATACATAAACAAAGAAAACAAAAAAACAAACACAAAACACAAACACAAATAGGCAACATTATATGCTAAGGATTGTAGTTTCTAAAAATAATTCAGAATGAATAATCACAGATTTCAATGTAATGCACCTGTTTCAGGGTGGACCTTTTTTAATTATGAAAGCCAGGGCAAAGGCTCAGCTATGTTTACCAGAATTTTCCAAAGTAAGTTAAATAATGATTTGTAGCAAAGCAGATATGAGGAGAAACATGCACAACATTGTTTCAGCCTCTTAACCACATAGAGGCAGTTGGAAAATCAGTCTACCACTCCATACACCTTGACAAGAATCGAACTGGTAAGAGATTTGCTATTACATTAAAGTTTTCTTTATCGTAAAGACTCAAAACAAGGCACCCAATTCAAGTGTGCTAATGAAATGTACACAAAGCATCAATGAAAGGCATGTAAAATTATGTTCTGAGTTGTTTTTTTTTCTTTTTTGGCTAAACAGCTATTGCCACAGTTTAACTTCACTATCTGCTCATTTGCTCACCTGGTTCTTCCTGCTCTTGTACAGTCTCTCTGTCCTCTCTCCATCCTCCTCACTCCTTCTTTGCACTGACGATCACACACAAACATATTGAATTTAACTAGAAAATAACAAATAAATAATAATAAACGAATAAAGTATTTGTGGCATAAGAGGAGGTTGGGGAGTATCCACATATGGTAAAAGTATAACACACACGTGAACTCATCAATAATGAACATGAGCAAAACAGAAGCTACCTTGGCATTACAACTATGATGTTGACTTTGGTCACACCATACCTGTTTCTTTTCTCTCTCTCTCTCTTTGTTGTTGTTATCTTCACCCTGCTTTCTCTCTTTCTTTCCCACTCTATGCTTTCCCTCTCTATCCTCCTCTCTCAATCTTTGTGCTGTCATCCATAAAGTAAATGTAACAATGAAACAGAATTTACAACCCCAAAAAAGGCATAAACTGATCCATCCATATATCCATCTATGAAAAAAGGGATATTTTGAATAAGTCACTGTTTCTTTCAGTACTTTAATTCACTGTCCAGAAATGTAATTTGACACTAGGTCATTTTGACCCCTTGGCATTTTAAAAATCACGTAACTCTCTAAAATGGGCTTATTCATCGAATAGGGAATTTTGGGATGTGTAGGATAAAAAAAAAAAAAAATTACAACTACTTATACCTAGAACTGCTGAGGATGTCATTTTGACCCCATAGAAATTAATGTAAAACTACAATTGCTGCATGCCAGGCAGCCTAGCAACACTTATTGTTTACACACATTTTTATATGAAGGCTGCTATAACACGAGCCAGAGCTGGCTAAATGTGATTGAAAGATAAATATGTAAGAGACTGTAGTTAGATAAAAGATGAATAATGACTGCAGGGCTGAACGGGTTGGGGATGTTGAGCTGGAGCAGAGCGGATCAGAGCGGGTGAGTGTGTGATGGAATGCGTGGAGAACTGGGTGGTTCTGCTGGCTGTGTGGAGCAGCAGGGGAACTGTAGCTGAACTGAGCAGACAGTCCAGAGTGTAGAGAACTAATCTGAGCAAATAAAGAGTGAAATCCGGAGCAGAGCAGCCAAATCGGACAGGGTTTCAAGCCTGAGCAGGTGAGCTAAGGGGCTGCACACTGAGGTGGAGCAGAGTAGACGGTGGATGAGAGACTGCAGGTCCGATGAGCGGAGGCAGATGTTGACGGTGAAATAAACTTTTAGTTTTGTACTTTTACAATAATTAGTGCATTTAAAATGTGTTTCTTACGTTTTTATAGCCAATAATTTTAAAATGTAGGCAGTGAACTGTTCAATCTGTTTCATTGAGCACTCTGTTTTTATACCTTTTTTATTTTTATGTAACTAATACCACACGTTATCCAAAAATCATTTTTAACTTTTCATGATCTTCTTCTTCTTCTATGAAATTTTAATTATTCAGATGTGTTAGCTATTGTGTTATTTGTTGTACCCTTTGATCATTAGTTTATTCTAGTATGTATTTTAACTTTACAGTCTGTAATGAAATAATCTAAATCCTTTGTAAAACTAATGAAACCCCTAAAACTGAATCCTAAGTACTTGTTTTGTCAAATCTTACTTAAAATTTGAAAAATTAGATGAAGATTAACAAGTATCATCAGAAATCACTCATTTCCCATTGCTGCTGTTGTTGGAGGATGGGGTCCAACAGCAATGAGCCCCTCCCCCGGCAGGTCTGTGGGGTTTGGAATTCTGGCGTTTCTAGTGTTAAATAAACAACGAAGCCCAATTTGACCAGAATAGGAAACTTTAACAAACTAAAAGGACATCAACTCCTTGGCTGGCAACTAGCAACATGCCAGTGGACTAAAGGCTCAGAAAGCTAAAATTAATTAATAATCTCTAGCAATCTAGTCTACGTTAGCTAAACTTCTTGACATCATTTAGAAAATAAATATACACAACCAGACAATTTTTAAATCACAGCAACGACCCTGCATTATCACAACAATTTGCACTTTTGCTTGCTAAAGTTTCAGGTAGTGTGTTTTAAATCTGCACCACTCATTTGTGTCATTAAATTACCTCTTCCTGTCCTTTCTGTCATGAGCAGCACAAGTCTTATTTGCTGATGACAAGCCTCGCTGCTAGGACAACTTGCTGCATCCATGCCTATATGTGTGCACCATAGCATCATGAACATCAAGAACACTGGACATTTAAACCTGATTTTGTTCTAACCTGTACCCTCTCAAATAGACAGTTTGGCAGAATATAACATTAGAACATGATGGCAGAAAATAATAGTAAAATGCAATATTATTACAAATATTTCTCTAGTTATATATTAATTTAGGGGTGCTTGAGCACCCATACAAAGGGTCTAAACTCACCAATGCTTGATGGGCCCAAACCTCGCAGGATAAAGTTCTTTCTTTCTGCTTTCTTCATGCTCCAATTCGAACTGGAGTGTTTTTCCTTTGTATTTTAGATCAGACAAGCCCTGAATTTTAACTTTTTTGTTTTACAGCACTTCACTGGGTGATTTACTCTTTATTTGTGACATCATCATTCAAAACAGGAGGATTGAAAACACGTACTGGATTTTTAACGGCTTGGATTCAGTATATTTATCTGCATGATCTCCACGGAAGGAATGAACACACAAAAGATGTTGCTGCTTTTTGTGCTGAGCTTGTTAACTTTGTGCATCTCTAGTGAAAGCCCTCACAGGACCTATGACTCCTGTGCAGTGGTCTTAAATTCTAATACTGCATGCCATGGATCATGCACATCAAATGGAGCTCAGGGCATTAAGTCATTACCTATGCCCATATTCTTCTCCTTTGTGGACTTGCCCTATATGATTTGTGTCATTGCCCTTCAGGACAATTTTACTTTTCTTTTAAACAGACTCCATGATTTTATCATAGATTTAAGTCATAAAAAACAATGCTCTAGAACATCTTTTAAGCAGAAGTGTTTAATTCTTCTGTTACTTCTTATTTCTGGGAATATCAAATCAAATCCTGGCCCCAATTCCAACAAGTGTGAACACTCCTGCTGATTTTTAAATCTAGATCAGCTATTGGTTTTATTCACTTGAATGTAACTAGCCTATGTGCCAAGATGGATGTGCTTTGTGTATGGGCACAGTCTACTGATGCAGATGGTACTGTTTTATCTGAAACCTGGTTAAACAAATCTATTACAAATAAGGATATTAGTATCAATGGGTATCATATATATAGAACTGACTGACCTAAAAGAGGTAGGGGTATTACAACTTGTAATTGCTGACTTAACTTGTCAAAAACATGTAAATGGGCTGCTCTCTGAATCAGTGAGTAAGCAATTTCTGTTTTTGGCACTTGACCTTGAGGTCTGCAAAACTCTCCACATGAGAGTTATTGGTTGCTAGAGAACACCCTCAGCTGTCAGCGGTGCACTACCCTCTTTAATGAAGCTTTTATCTCAATTGAATTTTAATGAAATAGTTCTTATGGGGGACTTAAATTGGAATTGGACACATCCAGTATCAGATGAATTTAAAGTTTACTCTCTAAATCTCTTCCAGATTGTTGACAGTCCCACCAGACCTAATTTAAAATCATCTTTAATTGATTCAATTATCATAAAAGTTCCACATAAATACACAGCTGCTTCAGTGTTTGCAAATGACATTAGAGACCACTGTGTTGTTGCAACTGTCAGAAACACCAGAATTCTCAAAACCAAGCCATGGATCATTCTTAAGCGAGACATGAAAAATTTCTCTGAACAATGATTTTTTCATGACGGCTTCCACTTTGATTGGGAAAGAATTTATCTCATACCGGATATGGAATGTGCCTGGAAATACTTTTATGATGCTTTTAATGGAATAGCCAGCAAGCATGCACCCCTAAGGTTGAGATAACACAAGTCTTAGTTCTGATCTATCTCACCTATTCCATGAGCGCAATGTGGCATGGGCCAAAGCCAGGAGAACTAACCTACATATTGACTGTCTGCTTTTCAGGCAGCTTTGCAACACATGTACAGCTGCCATTAGAAAGGCCAAAGCTGATCATTTTCTTATGGAGACTTCAAACAATCTAAATAACCCCTTTAAATTTTGGAAGACAATAAAATCCTTATCTGTGATAAAACTGGCATGCCTTATCAAAGACTCACATCAAATTTATAACAAGATTGACATGCTTCGTTACTCTAATGAGCATTCTATAATGTCTGGTACACTGTTTGAAACTCTAAATATTTCTCATGAGCACTCCTGCTGCTTTCTCTGACAATTCTGTGGCCACTCCTTTAGTTTTAAGTTAGTGACAGTATCAGACATGCACAAATCCCTCAAACCTTTAGATACTAGAAAATCAGCAGGTCTCAATAATTTGGAGCTTTTCTTTTCAAAGCTAGATTTTATTGCTCTGCCAAATTCCAACCATATGGAAATCTGCTTTTGTTCTCCCTTGTTTAAAGGTGGGGATCCTTCAATTTTAAACAGTTATAGGCCCATCTCCAAATTGTATACTCTTGTTAAAATCCTGGAAACTCTTGTTAATGAACAGCTGAAAGAGTTCCTGTCTGTACATAAGATTTTAAGTGACTTCCAGTCAGGTGTCAGGAAAAATTACATTACAACTACAGCAGCCTTAAAAGTGATACATGATCAAATTGATTGAGTAGATAAAATGCAACACATTTGACACAGTGGATCATAAAATCTTAAAGCAAAGATCTGTCAGTGAAGGGTTGTCAGAAAAAAACTACTGTATGGTTTCAAAAATTTTTATTAGGCAGGTCTCAGTGTGTGCACGTAGAAAGAATCGCTTCTAGCTTGCTTAATGTAGCTAAAGAGTGCCCTGGGGTTCAGTTCTAGGACTAATGTTATTAATTTTATATATAAATAAATAATGATATCTACTACAGCAAACTTTCATTTTTTTGCTGATGATATGGTGATGTACTCCTCTGCACCTACTCCTAACCAGGCTCTCTGTCAGCATCAATCAGCTTTCAGTACACTACAGCATAACCTGTGTGATTTAAAACTTTTGAATGCTGAGAAAACTAAACTGATGATGAACCATTCACGTATCATTACAGTTCAGGGCTCTGAGACTGAGTTAGTATCTCAATATAAGTACTTAAGAATTATAATTGTTGACTCTCTCTCTTTTACACCTCCCAGTCCCCAGCTGGTGAAAAACCCTAAATTGAAACTGGGTTTTTACTTTAGAATCAAGTCCTGTTTGTCCTTTGAGGCAAGAAAGAGACTTGTTGCTTCCACCTTTCTGTCTGTGGTGGATTATGGTGATGTGATTTATATGCATGGGTCTTCACAATGCTTACAAATGCTAGATTCTGTCTATCATGGAGCACTGAGATTTATTACAAACTTTAACGTACCACTGTACATTGTATGCCCAGGTCAGGTGGTCTGCTTTGTCATGTCATAGACTCAACCACTGGTATATTCTTATTTATAAGGCTATTCTTGGTCTGCTTCATCTTACTTACTGACTTACACTCTTCAGAAAATGTAAGAAGTTATTGTCTTAGGTCCCAAGATTCATTCCTTCAGTCTGTCCCAGAAGTTTGCACTGAATTTGGAAAAAGATTTCCAGCTCCTTCCTCCTGGAATCAGCTGCAAACTAACTAAAACTTAAGGAACTGGTCTCACTTAACGAATTTAAGGCAATTTTAAATGACTTGGATGCAGTTACTTCAGACTGGAAATGTTTTGCCTGTATATTATTACCCTTGTTTCTGGCATTAGACAATTACTTTTTTAAGGTATTCATTCTTTATCGGCACTGAAGTTTATACATTTTTGGATGCTTTTGTATTTCATTTTTATTTTAGTGTACTTAATTTGTGTATTTTTCAGTGTGTATTTGGATGTGTGTGTGTGTCTTGAACCACCCCTTATTTTTTTAAATTTATATTTTGCTAGGAAAATGAGGAAGAGGTGTAGTGATTTATTGAAACATGTGCAAACATACATGGAAATAGAGTATACAGCTCCGGAAAAAATTAAGAGACCACTCTAAAATTATCAGTTTCTCTGATTTTGCTATTTATAGGTATATGTTTCAGTAAAATGAACATTTTTGTTTTATTCT
>VUQI01029062.1:0-12294 GCA_015106735.1 Paratilapia polleni | reverse complement strand
AAGCTACAGTCTGGCAGAGGCCGAAAACGACTCTCCACTGACCGTCACCTCATTCGAATGTCACTCAGGAACCGTAGGATGACATCAAGTGACCTACAAAAAGAATGGCAAATGGCAGGGCTGAAGTGCACAGCAAGAACGGTTCGAAACAGGCTCCTGGAGGTAGGGTAAAGCTAGAAAAAAGCCCTTCATCAATAAGAAGCAAAGAAGAGCCAGGCTGAAGTTTGCAAAAGACCATAAGGATTGGACCATAGGGGACTGCAGTAAAGTCATCTTCTGTGATGAGTCTAATTTCCAGCTTTGTCCAACAGCTGGTCATTTAATAGTTAGACGGAGACCTGGAGAGGCCTACAAACCACGATGTCTCGCACCCACTGTGAAATTTGGTGGAGGATCAGTGATGATCTGGGGATGCTTCAGTAAGGCTGGAGTCGGCCATTTTCGTCTTTGCAAAGGACGCATGAATCAAGCCACACACAAGGTTATCCTGGAAGAAAACTTGCTGCCTTCTGCTCTGACAATGTTCCCCAACTCTGAGGATTGGTTTTTCCAGCAGGACAATGCTCCATGCCACACAGCTAGGTCGATCAAGGTGTGGATGAAGGACCACCAGATTAAGACCTTGTCATGGCCAGCCCAATCTCCAGACCTGAACCCCATTGAAAACCTCTGGAATGTGATCAAGAGGAAGATGGATGGTCACAAGCCATCAAACAAAGCTGAGCTGCTTGAATTCTTGCTGCTTACAAAACTTTATTCAAGCTGTGATTTGAGGTCACAAGCAGACCTGGCAGAAGGGGTTTCTGGCCAAAATGGTCAAAAAGGATTGCCTTGATACACTGAATCGTTAGTTTACAAAAATGCCCTCTCTCACAAATCCACAATGTCTTCTGATACATAAAAGTCTAAGCTATCATCACAGAGTGTTTTTATGTACAGTATATGGCATTTGTCAGAGCCCTGTCTTTCACAAACTGCTGGTCTCTGCGGTCATTGTTAGATGTAACCATCAATCAAATGTGAGTCAATGTTGTTTCGTGCAACGAGCGTTTTCTATCACAAGCAACATCTAAAAATAAATGAAAATATCTCACAGCAGACAGATGTCAACTGAGTGTATAACACACCAAATAGCATCAAATAACCACCAGCCTGTTATCATGATCTGATTTGAATCCAATAGAGATTTCATGCCTTTTAAATATCAGTATAACTCATTCCAGTCATATGTCTTCCAGCGTCTTGATTTAATATTCTCTACATATAAAGCTGGCTGATTTGATAAGCTTTCACTCATGAGTAATTCATTTCATTGGAGGACCCAGTGAGGTTGTTGTTTTTTCCTCTTTCTCTCCATTGCGCTAATTAAAACTAATTGAATTGAATTGATGGTACCAAGCCCCCCCGAATCGCAGTGCTACCATCTCAGTCCTGCTCATCCCTGAAATGAGACAAATCAAGTGTGCCGTGTAATCAGACATGAAAAAAAGTCAACACGCCAAAGAAGTTATCTCCCTTGTTTGTTGTTAGCACATTATCACATTTCCATCAAATTCACAAATAATAAGTTGGCATAGAACGCCCAGGAGGTTGTTGTTTGAACACAAGTAAATTTGGTTTCTTTAGCTTTGTCTGTGCTTGGTATACCTAAAAAAAAAAAAAAAGTTGTTTTGGCTGTATAATTTCCCTGGTTTAAAATAACTACTTCAAGATTACAGAAAATTGTGCTAGGTAACATTTTATTTTAATGTACAAATATGCCTGTCTCATCATGCTAAAATTAAAAAGTGTGACAACAGCAACCGTGAAAAAGCACCTGTTGATAAAATATTAAATAGATGAAATAAGTCTGATTTTAAATAAATGAAACAATCTCCTATAATATGCAAAGAAAGCTGAACTCAGTTAACCCCCCCAAAGAAAACACTCAGAAGTTTGACCTGGTGTATATGTGTTGTGTCAGCAGGTTAGAACTTTAAATTATTACTTCAATAAATGAACTCCTACAGGATACAGTAATGGTAAACGGGGCAGGATTCATTAAAGGAAGGTTTACAGATCAATGTGTACTTACTGTAAATTGAAAGTGCTGATGTTGTGGTGAGAAACCTGAAAGTTTCCATTCAGATCATTAACTAACACGTGAAGGCCGATGGGTTTGCTGCCGAGCCACAGCACTGGTCCGAAAAATGAATGTGTCTCCATTGTGTAGGAAGGATGTTGATTAATGGTCAACAAATGACGGAGAAACAGCAGAGAAGAGGTTTGCATGCTGAAATCACTAAGAGTTTAATATTGCTGCAAGAAATCTGTGTTGCTACCCTTTGAGATACATTTGGAGAGTGTGTTCCTGAAAAATAGTGCAGCATTTGTTGGTTCAGTAAAAAAAAAAGACCTCTTGAGCAAATGAGAAAATAGTCTGTGATGCCATTATAGAGCCATAAGTCCACATACAGAGTTGTTTGGTCAACAAAATGTCAGATATTGATCGTTTTTTCTCTTTTAGGTTCACAAATCCCTAAACTTTGTGGAGTTATGTGAATGATATTTCACTAACTTTTACCAGATTGTTCCTGTAACCTACGCACATTTAATCATAGCAATGTCATTGTGAGATTAGGACATTGTTGTGATTTAACGCTTCAGTTTTTTTGTGATACAATTGGGTGATACTGAATAAGCTGAAGAAAATGGGTGGATGGATGGATGGAAGGATGATATATAAAGGAAGCATTTTTATATAATCAGTATTGAAAATCTATGAAAGACAGGAGCACATTAGCTTCAAGGAAAGATGACTGAAGATTGCAGTTAAACAAAACACCAAATAGTTTTGGCAAGTGTGTGGGAATTCTCCTGACCGGGAACTTTCTGGCTCTTTATGGCTCTCATTACTTCAACTGATGCAAAAAGGTAGACAGTAGCACTAAATCAACAGGCATTTCTCTCATCAAAGATATACATGGAAATTTGATTTCTTTTAAAAAGCACTAGGTTATGATAATTGAACATGTAAGCACATGTTAAGGGAGCTGCTTGGTGTGTCTGAAGTAGAAGCGAGAGATAATACCTGTGGTGGAAAAAGTCGAGACACATCAATTATCTTCTTCTTCTTCAAAAAAAAAAAAGTCAAAGCAGCACTCCATTCATCTGGCCACTGCAGCAAACCACCCCTCAGATATAAATCTGTAGTGTTGAAGGGCGTTGTGGGAGAACTGTGTGATCAGCATGTATGGTGAGGCAAAAAGCAAGCATGCTCTCTCCCCAAAGGCCTAGTTATGATTAGATGATCAGGCATGATGGCTCCAAACATATTTACCCTACAGAGCCCTTTGGACATGGTATGTGTGTGTGTGTGAATGTGTGTGTAATCCAAGACTGACGACATCAGCACATTTGCAGATAACAGCTTCTACACAAGACAGAGAACGGAACAAAGATATACAGACGAATCACACTGCTGGAGATTTGTATCTGTTTGTATAGATTGTGCGTTTGCATGTGAAATGTATTTTTTTTTTTTTTACATTTGTTTACAGTGTAGGGAAAGAAAAACTTCTTGCTGTAAAGATTACAATCAGGACTGAGCCCTAAATGTATGTATCTCTGTGTGGTGTTTTTATGAGCCTCTCCGGTCCCTGAGTGTGCTCCTCACCACAGCATGTGCGCAGATCCACATCAGGGGGTGCTATTTTCCAAGGGGCCCCTCCAGTGATTTCCATTGCTGCACCAAGCATGGACAGCAGTGTTGTGTTTGAGGAAGGTGGGGTGGGGGGCGCTATTGCTATCATCATGCCTAGCTGCTGAAAGGGGATGCACTTTACACATGGTGTGTTGGTAGGCAATTATTCCCTCTCTTTTTTTTTATCCCCCTGAGATGGACACTGCCAGCCGCTGGTGAACAATGCTGCTTTTGTGCAGGGCTATCAAGACTGAGAATATCGGTGCTGAGCTTCCCCACTGTCCCTCCTGTCAGGCAGCGTGTGTACCTGTGCTGGTATTTGTATGTGTGTGCATGTATGCTTGTAAGCTCTATTCGTCTAGCTCTATTACATTTAGAGCCTTACATCTTCAAGGTTTTGCCATGTTGTTACTTCTGAGTGTGATGAGGTTTGAGACCTTCTGCTAAATATCACTGCTTGTGGAGTTTGTAACCACCTTGACATATTGACACTAGGTAATTACAAACTAGTGCAAATGTCTAATCAGCCAATCACACGGCATGGGTAGAACACACCTACCTGGTTTCTGGCATTTTACTAGAAGGGTGAACACATGTACACTTGGTGTGCACGTGGTTTCTAGAACATGAGGCAGAAATTTAAGAACAACATAGCAATAAACAAACATCAGCAACAACAATACAATTGGTTACACTGTACCATAAACTCTGTTTGCAGGTTGTCGATCCAGCTTCGGCTATATGACTAATTATCTGAGAGAACAGAGTGAGAACACTGACTACAAACTAAGGAGGTTTCTGTCTCTGTTTAGCAAGCAATAGTGTGTGATTTTCCACAGTTATATTAAATTCTCGCACTAAGGAATCGACAATGAGAAGCAAATATTCTAAAGGGGACCCATTATGCTTTTTCCCCGTTTTCTGTCATACATACTACTCCAGTGGTGAATATTCATATTAAGCATTGCCAAAGTTTTAAACAGTGTGATCAGCACATGTGCAAGTAATCCCTGTGAGCCAAAAAGCTCAGTTGTTTGTTCCCAATCTTGGCCCTAATATGGTCTCCTCAGACATATAGCTCTGGCTTTTAGCAAAGAAACCCCACCTACCTGCCCCCAAATCAAAAGGAAGTTGGCGTAAACAAAGAGAGTGGAGCTAAAATGACTTGTTTCAGACAGAGAATGAATTAAAGGGTTCCGCCAAGACCCAGTATAAGGAGGATTTATTTGTTTTTAACTGTAAGTTATGCAAAGCTACTCAAGTAGAATCCAAGAATAAAAATGTGGAGCTGGAAACAAGCATAGTAGCCCCCTTTTAATGATAAGATGTAGACTAACTCACATGCAGACCAGCAAGTTACACAATACTCACTTATCCTGTATCTACAATGAAAATAGACATACAGGTCATATAAACTCAATGGCCACTTTATTAGGTATGCCTGGTCAACTGCTTGTTAATGCAAATATCTAATCAGCCAGTCACATGGCAGCAACGTGATGCATTTAGGCATGTAGACATGATCAAGACAACCTGCTGAAGTTCAAACTGAGCATCAGAATGGAGAGGAAATGTGATTTAAGCAACTTTGAACATGGCATGGTTGTTGGTGCCAGATGGGCTGGTCTGAGCATTTCAGAAACTGCTGATCTACAGGGATTTTCACGCACAATCATTTCCAGGGTTTAAAGAGAATGATTCAAAAAAGAGAAAATACCCAGTGAGCGGTAGTTCTCTGGGCAAAAATGCCTTGTCAATGTCAGACGTCAGAGGAGAATGGTCAGGCTGCTTCAAGCTGATAGGAAGGCAACAGTTACCCAAATATAACCACTCGTTACAACCAAGGTATGCAGAAGAGCATCTCTGAACACAAAAACTCTGAATGCCCAACATGTCAAACCTTGATGGGCTACAGCAGCAGAAGACCACATCACTCCTTTCAGCTAAAAACAGGAAACTGAGGCTACAATTCACACGGGCTCACCAAAATTGGACAATAGAAGACTGGAAAACTGTTGCGTGGTCTGATGATTCTCGATTTCTGCCGCAACAGTTGGATCGTGGGGTCAATATTTGGTCAATATTTGAGGAATGTTTCCAGTACCTTGTTGAATCTATGCCACAAAGAATTAAGGCACTTCTCAAGGCAAAAGGAGCTCAAACCCACTACTAGCAAGGGGTGCCTATTAAAGTGTCTGGTGATTGTATATATGTCCTACATAACTAACACTGGGCATCTAAACATAAGCACCAAACTTTGTGGACAAGTTAAACGGGCCAATTCATCAATTTCTGTTTGTAAACATGCTGTCTAATGAGGCTGATTGGGATGCAATTTCTCAATCTGTGTCACCTGCAAGTGCATCTTAACAGTCTACTTTAATATTTAAGATATCCTGAAGGGTTAATTTTAGAATATGTTCTGTTAAGATCAGGGCTTCTCAAATGAATATTGCAACATGTTTGGTAAATTTGCTTATTTCCCAAGATTTTTGCCAAGGGTTAGTGAAACTCTTTGCTTTCTGTGTGTGAATACAGGTCAAGCATATGTTATAGTCACACTAACTTCCCAGTATAATCTCTCCATGAAAGCTCCTACCTATCAGCAAGAGTTGTTAGTGTTAGGAAAGATTCCATTATCTCTCATGGAAGAGTTTGTTGGATTGTATGATCAAACAAAAAGCAGTCAACATGCAGCAAGTAATTATTTGCCCCTGACTCAGCTGTGCCACACTTTATGTTGATTGCTATTAGGTATGGATTCGAGTGAGGCCTAACCTCATGCTCATGCAGTGAAAGCAGGGCTTATACAGATACACGACAAATGGGTCTTTAAAGTATAGTAAGGCGAACTTGCATGTGTGAGTCTGGTTTTAAAGAGAAACTGAGATGGCCTGCTTTGTCCCTGATTGCAAGTCATTCTTTCAATCTCTCGCTCAATCTTTTTCTCCCCGTCTCAGTTTCTTTCTTTCTTTCTCCGGGCCATCTCTCACTTAATCTCCCATTCTTTCTCTCTCCACCTTCAATTCAGTTTAATTTGCTTGGCTGGCATGGGAAGTATGCATTTATGTCAGCCAGGCATCCGCAGGGGTAACTGATGGTGCAATAACCATAGGGAAACAATGCTCTCAAACAGGAGGGAGTAGGTATCGCTATTGAACCATTAAATAAGGGAAGGCTCAATGCTCCGTGCGACTTTCTGGGACAGAAATGAGTGTCTTTTTCCTCCAAATGACTCCTCTATCTGCAGCAGGGCTGGCCTAAATCAGAGTGTAGAATGATGAAGTAACTTGTAATTTGTGCAGTTTTGCCATTGTACGCTATGAGAACCCATTTATGATGGAGGATGAGTGTGAAAGTGTGTGGATATATGACATGCATGACTGCAACTGATGGATTGAGTGTGGCTCCATTTTGACTCAGAAAAGGGATGCATGGATGCACCTTGTATGCTTCACCAAAAGTGCTGTTCAAGAAAAAAAGAAGAGTTAATACAACCAAATATTTCTTATATAACATCTAAGTTATGGTCACAACACTGTGTTGTAACCATAACGTCCTGTTAGATATCTTCCAGCTGGATTAAATACAACTTCCAGACACCATCATTCACTAATGGAAGATGTATAGATGGTGACAGATTAAAGGAAAAAAACAACAACATGAAGTATAACAAAAAGGTCTTGGGCCAGCTTTGCTAGTGGGATGAAATAAAATTCTTCCAAAAAATCATGAGGAAAGTGCTGTAACACATTGATTCAAAATCTTCCCCAGGTGTTAAATAGGGTTGAGGTCTGATGACTGCGAAGGCCACAGCACATGATTCACATTATTTCCATATTCATCAAAACATTTATTGACCCCTAATGCCCTAAAGTCTGTTTTCTTTGATTCACACTTCAGTTTCTACAAAAAATAAATCTGATGTAGAAGCATGTCAGTGTTAGCTACTGATATGACCTCTACTTATTGTAATATCATCATGAGTACAACTGAACTGTATAATGGTGCTATTTACTGAAACATGAAAAATGAAGTGAACGATGATGCAAACATCATCTTAATTTTTCTCTGCATTCCATCTTTTACCCCCTTCTGTGATTCTTCTTCTAGACCTGACACTGAGCAGGGCATGCATATTGCGCTCTCCTGTATATTGTGCATATATGTGTGGTCTATTATACTTACTGCACTTATTCTATACACCATTTTCTCTTAATATGATTTACTGACCATTTGATTAAAATGGATTAAAGGTATTTTAGGAAGAATGCCAAATGAGGTGCAATTTGGATTGCACATTGCATCATTTCCTAAAAATTTGATTATGGAAAAAAGAGAGCAACATCTCGTTGTATGTAGATGTGAGATCCTGGTAGAAAAATAACACCTTTAGTAATAATAAGAACATTTCTTAATCCCTATACAGTTATCATAGGAAAAAAGGATTTCTTAAAATCAAAATATTTACTTTTATGCCAACATGTCTTGTGATCACAAAATTAAAGAGAGGATATAATTAGAACCATTTCATCTCCAGCTGTCTGTAGTTAATATACCTTTTAAATATTGAAAACCAGAAATGAAGCAAAGATAGGATCTTAATAATCCAAGCTCATTTTATCCCCAAATAGGCTATGACTTAATTACAGGTGGTCTAATCAAAAAAGGAAAATTCACCTTGAAATAATAGAATACACTGTATGTAATATATTCCTGGGCCCTTCTGAGCTCTGTTGCATATTTTTCTTATTCCCTTTGATAACTGGAGAGATGCAGATGATTTGAATATCAGGTTGAGATATTTCCTGGGCAGATATGACAGAGTCTGATAACAGCTTTTGTTCAAAACTTCAAGTTAATGGTAGGTTCTGGTGCCAAATAGCAAAAGCTTTTTTGTAAAGGCCCCATTTCATAGTGACATTTAATAACCACAATGTAGATACAGCTCAGAATATGCTACATTTCTCCAGGAACAGTGGCCTGTTGTACCTGAATTCAGTGCAGCTCTTGACTGTTAGCATCTTGACATTTTCAGAAAATTAGATATAAAATAACCTTTTATATCTGTAGTGTTTATATTCATGTGTGTGAGTGTGGCTCATGATGACATACAACACACAACTTGCTGAATCACATGACAAGAAGACAATTTTATCTAAGAGGTAGCGGATTTTATAGCTCTTCTTATTAAAATCCTAACCTCTTAAAGTATATATTTGCTTTCAAAAGACAAAATGTGTAATTTCATCAGAAACCATGTGCTGAATTGTTTGAATATGAAATGACTTTTTAAAAAAAGACTTACTTTTGTTACTTTATCAGTAATTTTACATGATATGCTTCTACAAGTCATTTATTAGTGACAACCTGGCTTTCAATAGCTGCAGATGAGAGAAAGAAAGTTTCTCCATCATTTTCTCAGTTTGCTTTTACAGGAAATCATAAACCCTTTATGTTGCAATGCTGCAATTATGTCAACACTGAAGTGGTTCATGCATTACAGCATGCAATGCCTCTCTATTTTCCAGTGTCACTTCATTTGTCTGGTAAAATTAAAATGACATTTCTCATACATTCAATGGCTGCATGTAATCAAGTCTTAATAAAAGATATCTATGCGTGAATGGCATATCAAGTCACTTGAAATGCTCACTGATAACAACAGCTGCAACCTACACTGAGCTATCACTGGCCTTTGACATGGTGACCTGATACTTTATAGCTGCAAACAGGAGTTCTAAAGCTTGTTTTTAATAAAAAAAAAAATATATATATATATATATATATGTATATATATATCAAATTTAAATCCACTTGCTCTTCAATGCTTTGAACTAAGTGTACCAATGACTTGCACATCTGTTTCAGGCTTCATATGTGTTACTTTGTGAGTGAAATTTCAGCCTCACACTCCCCATGAGACAGTTTCTGGCAGTTGCCTTTCCCATACACCTGTAAAATGTGCTGTAATTGTCTGTTAAGTACTAGTGAGCATTTCGGAAAGGCGTAGATGGAGGCAAGGGAACTGAGCCAAGTGGGTTTTTGAGTTTTATTGCAGCTGGTTTGAGGCGAAGCAAGAAATGTAGAGACGGAGCCAGAGGAGGGAGATATGGGGAGGCGATGCTGTTAAGTTTTCATCTGTCATTGTGTCATGAAATGGAATTCAGAAAGTTAGAGAGCAGCCAATGTGCTTACAGGTACAGAATGTCTGACACTTGCATACTCAGAGTCAAAAACTGCTCACACAAAATCCTGGGAAACTCTGCAACCACTTTTCCAAGCATACCATTAGTCTCTCCCTAAAATGATATTTAATTCAGTTTCTTCTCTTTTTATCCAGCCCAGTTTTGTTGTACAGAAAATAAATAATAATCATACAGAGCAGCCGAGGTAGTGCCACTGGTGTGTATTTTGTGCATTTTAAGGAAGCTTCTGTGCACATCTCCAAGCTTTAAAGATATTTCTTGGACAGGTCTGAAAAGCCTAAACAACAAAGATCCCAAGAAAACATTTATTTACTTTTGGAATTACAGTATACCATTTCATTTTGCACAAGGCGAGGAAGACTGGATGCTTGAAAACAAACTAGTAAATTCCCTCCCTGCAATGCCTTTTTTTCCCTGCCAGAAAAGAAAACTGCTGTGGGTAACAGTAGGGGGTAGAAAATCCCTATTAAGTGTAATGGGCCTCTTCTTTTCAGTAGACGTAGATAGAAAACTGTATGTAGAGCATGTGTACATAGGAGGATAGTCAGAGCTGTTCTGTTTTTTTTAGTTATATTGTGTTTGCTTAGCCAGCAGGACACAAGGTCAGCGTGTGTACCTCAGAACATTCTGCTTCTAGAAGTGGAACATCTTCACACCCATAGCCTATTTGGGTTTGTGTGTGAGCTTGAGGTAGCTTCAGATCTCTCTCTTGATCTAAGTTTCTGCTGGAAAAAAAGACTGATTTTATCCAGTATGAAATTTCTTTGCAACCAAAACTTCCAAACATTTGATGTCCCAAGCATACAACACTGAGAATATCAAAGAACAAATGATGATTGACAGGCACTGAAAAAGCCTCTCAAATGGAGTAGTCCATAGTCTTAAGTGATGCCACAATATACATTGCACATATCGTCAGCTTTTCACTCTTTTACAAAGAGTCCAAGATCTAATTTGCACTCGTATTAGCAGAGTTCAACAAGCTCCACCCCTTCAGTTACTATTAGCACCCCTGTGAAGTTTTCAATTTCATACAGAAGATAAAAACGGTAATTGTTTTTTATGCATGTGTGCTAAATAATGGACACCACATTAAATCACTCCACATTTTATTTAAGCATAATTACATCAATACAGAGAGAATCTAGCAGACAAATAATGTTAAACTAAATCTTCAATAACTGTCTGAATTCATGGACCAAAGGACATCAGCAGATGCTTTTTATCTTCTCTCCCATCAATTGCACAAGGTCCAGTATTCAGCAAGTGTTCACTTCTTCTGAGATCAGATGATTGACTCAGGACATCTGCCCCAAAAAGCTCTTTGGTTGTTATGACCGGATTTTTTTTAGGTTTGTCTTCCAATGACTTTTAATGCGTTTGTCTGAATGTGAGCACGCAGAATGTTCCTGTACACCTCTGCATTCATCCTGTTTCTTCTGTCAGCAGTGAAATCATCAATAAATGGCAGCGTGCCAGTTACACTGGCAGCCATACATGCCCAAGCTGTAAGAGAAGCACTGCCATGTTTGACAGATAAGGTGTTGCGTTGACTCATGAGCTGTGTTTTTCTTCCACATTTTTCCTCTTTCCAACATTTTGATAGCTGCTTATTTTTGATTCATCACTATGTTCTGCAACTCTGCTTCATGTGCGTTTTGTCTGTTTTGTGAACTTTAACCTGGCTTTTTTGTATTTGAGGGAACGATTTACAGCTTGTTGTAAACCCCCTGAGGTTCTGATCATGAAATCTTCCCTTGATTGTTCACAAGGAAACATGCATGCCTACATCCTGAAGCACATTCTTGACTTGATGTGCAATTATATTTTTTTCTTCTCTTTTCACCATGCAAATGATTTTCTACTCATCTACAAGACTTTTGCTCCTCAGTCTGGCAAAAGAATCTACCAGCTAGCTTGCCAATTTCAAGTTTTTCTGTGTGCACCTGCTTTCTACCGAATGAATCCAACTGTTGATTTTTGAAAACTAACTACCCTTGATATCCCTCTGACAGATTTTTGCATTTTTTTTTTTTTTTTTTAGTATGGCATCATTATCTTCTTCTCTTGCATGGTCACCTCACATCTCATACTAACAGACAACTGCACATCAGAATAAATGGAAATTCTTTACTCATATTCAACACTGAGCCACTTGTGAGATATTTTGTTCATGAACTAACACTGATATGTCATAAAGCTCCCAATGGAACATTTAGTAGTGCAGTGTTACTTTTTTACCTTTGCAGTTTGAGCACCATGTAAAAAAACGCACCTCTCACACAGTCTATATATATATATACACTTGCTATTTATAGGTATATGTTTGAGTAAAATGAACATTTTTGTTTTATTCTATAAACTACTGACAACATAACTCCCAAATACAGATATTTTCATTTA
>VUQI01029061.1:0-13627 GCA_015106735.1 Paratilapia polleni | reverse complement strand
GTGTGGGGTTGTTTTTCAGGAGTTGGGCTCGGCCCCTTAGTTCCAGTGAAAGGAACTCTTAATGCTTCAGCATACCAAGACATTTTGGACAATTTCATGCTCCCAACTTTGTGGGTGACTGCGCACCAGTGCACAAAGCAAGGTCCATAAAGACATGGATGAGCAAGTTTGGTGTGGAAGAACTTGACTGGCCTGCACAGAGTCCTGACCTCACCCCGATAGAACACCTTTGGGATGAATTAGTGTGGAGACTGCGAGCCAGGCCTTCTCATCCAACATCAGTGTCTGACCTCACAAATGCGTTTCTGGAAGAATGTTCAAAAATTCCCATAAACACACTCCTAAACCTTGTGGAAAGCCTTCCCAGAAGAGTTGAAGCTGTTATAGCTGCAAAGGGTGGGCCGACATCATATTAAACCCTATGGATTAAGAATGGGATGTCACTCAAGTTCATATGCGTGTGAAGGCAGACAAGGGAATACTTTTGCCAATATAGTGTATGTCACTGGACTGTGGGAGGAAGTCGGAGTACCCATGCAGGCACAGGGAATCAATTTATTTTGCCATGAAATTTCTGCCCTGAGAATGGCCATGTCCTAAAATCAGCTCAGCTTTTGATTCTGCAGGGTTTCCATCAGAGAAATTATTATGGCTGGGATGGGGGTTGAGTGGGGTTGGGAGGATTACTTCCTTGTACTGCAGTCATAATATTCTAACGTCCTTACTGCTAGTTGTTTGCACAGCTGTTAAACAGTGATGGGAGCAGCACAGAGGAAGATAAGTAGAGCTTGTTTTCTTAATATAACCCTTTCCAGCCCAGCTGTGTCCATGCCAACTAATAACAAGAGGAAAAAATTATAAGGTTATGTTTAAAAGACAGGATAGGCACATAGATGTTACACTGTAAAGAGAAAGAAGCTGAAAAGTCCTCAGGCGGCAGAAGTAGTTTCTGCCAGTTTGTATCTTTTACATCACATATTTGAAGTGGCACCTGTGCAGGCAGGTGACAGAGGTCAGAAACCTGGCTGAGTGGAAATCTCAAATATTTACATTTAAATATGCTAGGTTGGTATCTGTTGCTGAATGAGATAACACAGAGACAAATGAGCCTGTTGAAAGTACTGCAATATTTATATTAGAAAAAATGCTTTAAGTTACTGATACAAGCTGATAAATGTACTGCTGCAGCTTCACACTGAAAAGATTTAAATGGAAATACATAAGTTGACTTTCACTATGTTACAAAAAACCTATTATGTTTGTCAGTGAGCTTAGCACTCTCAGTGAACATAACCAAAGCACAACTAAAGAGCAACAAAACCAAATCACAGCTACAGTGCTGTGAAAAAGTATTTTATTTTTCCTGATTTATTTCTTTTTTGCATTGTCACACTTACATGTTTCAGATCATCAAACAAATTTCAATATTAGACAAAGAAAACCCAAGTAAATATAAAATGCAGTTTTTAAATGATGATTTTATTTATTAAGAGGAAAAGATATCCAAACCAACCTGCCCCTATGTGAAAAAGTAATTGCCCCCTTTGTTAAATCATGAATTAACTATTATTAACCAAAGTTTTTGGAAAGCTGAGTTCAATTTCACTAGCCACACCCAGGCCTGATTACTACCAGACCTGTTGAATCAAAAAATCACTTAAATAAAACCTGCCTGACAAAGTGAAGTAGGCTAAAAGATCTGAAAAATCAACACATCATGCCACGATCTAAAGAAACTCAAGAACAGATGAGAAACAAAGTCATTGACATCTATCAGTCTGGAAAGGATTATAAAGCAATTTCTAAGGCTTTAGGACTCCAGTGAACCACGGGGACAACCATTACCCACAAATGGAGAAAACTTGTAACAGTAGTGAACCTTCCCAGGAGTGGCTGGCCTACCAAAATAACTCCAAGAGTTATTTGCAGTAATTGATGGAACCATGAATTCTGCTCTCTACCAGAAAACCCTAAAGGAGAATATTCGGCCATCAGTTCGTGCCCTGAAGCTCAAGCGCACTTGGGTTATGCAGCAGGACAATGATCCAAAATACACCAGCAAGTCCACCTCTGAAAAAAATAAACAAAATGAAGCAGTGGCCTAGTCAAAGTTCAGACTTAAATCTGACTGAGATGCTTTGGCATGACCTTAAAGAGGCGATTCATACTAGAAAACCCTCCAATGTGGCTGAATTAAAACAATTCTGCAACAAGTGGACTAAAATTCCTCCACAGCAATCTGAAAGACTCATTGCCAGTTATCACAAATGCTTGATTGCAGTTCTTGCTGCCAAGGGTGGCACAACCAGTGATTAGGTTTAGGGGGCAATTACTTTTTCACATTGGGCCAGGTAGGTTTGGATAGCTTTTTTCCCTTAATAAATGAAATCATCATTTAAAAACTGCATTTTGTGTTTACTCAGGTTATCTTTGTCCAATATTAAAATTTGATGATGAGAAACACGTAAGCGTGTCAAATGTGCAAAAAACTAAGAAATCAGGGGCAAATACTTTTTCATGGCACTGTAAATTAGCAACTTTAAAGCTTTAAAGGTTTTTATTTTGTAGTACCAGCTCATCTCATTCAGTCACAAAGTGTTCAGCGTTGAACCTTTTTGAGAGGTCATCAGTCTAATACACAATTTAATATATAATACAAATATATAATATATATACAAACAAGACAAAGTGAACAGTGTAAATAATGCATTAGGCTCTATATAGAGTTTTTGCAAACATTCACGCAAAGAATGCCATAATCCACAAAAACATCCATTCACAAAAATCCCAACCATGATTAGAAGTTTAATGTTCATGACCTTGAAAAAAGTATGACAAAAACTAATACTAACTTCCTGTGGAACTTAATCTTAATCTCCATGACAAATTAACTCCATCCACTGATGCAAACCTTTTCACATTCAATCTGCAACAGAAGAATTGTTAGTTGACCTCAAGTTGTGGTTCTTTAGTAAAATCTACCATTAGTGATGGAGTTTCAAAATCATCAGAGAATTGTTAAATTAGAAATCTTCACCTGATAGTAAAGTCTGTACCTGTCTTTAAAAATCACTAAACTCTGTAGAATAAATTGATTGACCTTCTGTCTAACTCATGAGTTAGTCATAAATACAGTAAATGGGCTATACTGTGGGTTGTACACAGACATACACAGACACCTGCAGACAACATAGACCAGAAGCTCTTGCTATGATACTTTTTTTCAAGTCTGCTTGGAGTCTGGCTGGAGGATGTATGCATAGGTATATTGTAGTGTAAGTCTCACGGACAAATCTGTGTTGTCACTAAAAACTGGAGGGCATGTGGATGTCCACACGGAGCCTTGTGGACAATATTTATGTCAATTAGACTCAGGTGGATTCTCACATACTACCAGATGTGGAAACTGGGATTATACTCGCTTGCAGACACACACAAACAGCTGTTGACACCACAGATGAGTAGTCATTGCTTTTATACTTGTTTCAAGTCTTCTTAGATTTCACCTGTAGGATGCATGTGTAGTTGGTGCAAAGTCTGCATGGTCACACAAAATTGCGAGGCACTCTGACCCATGCGCACCCTCGTGTACTTGCAGATGTGGAAAACATAACGCTAACCTAACACGAGAGTATTCTATTTTGCATTACATTTCCACTTAAAATGGTAATAGAATTGTTTTTTTTGTTTTTTTTAACTTTATCATTATGAAATGAAAGTTAATTGCACAATGCAGCACCTATAGAATAATGATTTAATAAGTTAGTTCCCTGTTAAGATTAGTTCCCTGTAAGTCCCATTCTCACTCTGCAAATCTTTCTGCCACTGGATGCAAAATCTCCTTGGAAATGAAGGAATGATTGCACAACCAAAAAAAGGAAGAGGATTTGTTTTCTTAGTAGCTATGCCACAGGTAGCTCAAAAAGGTTGGATGGCAAAACAACTGGAATAACTGTGGAAACTCAAGCAAGTTTTGGACTTTTGCTGTCAGTGAGTATGAGAGGGTCCACTTGGGTTTGAGTAATGTAAATTTCATCATCAAAGCGTGAAAGTGAAGCTCTGTATAGATGTCCGTGTACCCACTAATTTTTTGTGACCGTCCTGCAACATTGTACATCATAATGCACCAATTATGCATACATCCTTCCACCAGACTCCAAACAGACTTGAAAAATGAATAATGGGAACTACTACTACTTGTCTGCAACTGTCTATGTGCATGTCTGCAACAGAGTGCAGACTAAGAAAGAGTGATAGAAACCAAAAGTAAAACAAGAATGAATCTTGGATGGGCAGTCTGAGTCCAAACTCCAGGACTTGACTTTCAGTTAGTTTTAGTTCTGCCAGATCAGCAAGTAACACAACTTGCATAGCCTAATACAGTGGAAAAACAGCAGGGAGGGCTGCAGGGAAAGTTGTCTTTTGGCCATTCAAACAGCAAAGAATAAACCATAATGTTTCTTTTTTTTTATTATTATTTTTTACAGAATTTATGTCTCTTTACAGCTACCTTAATGATAGTCACAACTGTCAAATGCCTCACACAGCTGCATGGTTTGCCTTTTAAAAACTTCATAACTTTTGTTAAATGGAATAAAAAAAAAGCACAACAGTGATTTACAGTGAAAACCTTTATTAAGTGTTAATATATTCTTTAAGGAATCTCTTTCATTGCTGTAAGTTAACCACCTTCTCCATATTTGCTAATTGGTATCTACAGAATATCTATTTACAGAAGAACATACCCACAGGTGAGGCTGGGACAGGCCTTACTTATTCATTATTACTTGAATTCAATACTCAGGCACACCAGCCACATTATACTCCCACCTCATCATTACCCTGTATGTCCCAACAAAATAAAGAGACAAAGGGAGTCAAAGAGAGAGAAACAGAAGGACAGAACTGGACTAAGACAGACACACAGATTTAGATTCACAACAGGACAATTGTGTGTGAGGCTGGCATACTGGTTCACTAGCCCAACAAACTATTGCACACACCACATTCACACCAGCACTCACATATGTGCATGCACTCACTCAAATACCCACTGACCTCCCTACACACTCATGCAGAATCACACAATCATACAGTAGCTACGAGTCCTGCAGCAGTCAGTCCTAATAGCCACCATCACAGTGTAGATACACAAACTATAAAATATTAGATTTCTTCTTAAACTGAAGCGCTGTGCAAAGTTAGCTAGCAGGGCGTTAAATGGACTTAGTTAAAATATCTATAACATCTTAAATATTCACTGTACATACTTTGTAATACAAGTTGTGTCTCTTTTAGGTGATGATATTCTTAAAAAAGTCTTAAATATCTTTTTTTTCTATTAAATTCGGGGGAACAAAGGGGCATATAAGCAACTAAAACTTTCTTTTAAGTGTCAAACCTAAACACAACAGATTTACATCAACCCAGTATTATCTGAAAATGAGCAGTTTCTTCTTTTCACAAACAAAACATGATAGGCATTCTGACGGTGACACACACAGCTAAGTGTTAACATACTTTAATACTTGTAATTACAGAATTTGTTATGTTTTGTTTCTGTGTAAAATTTTGTGTACAAGTTGTGTTTGCTTATGTATGAGCTGATGTGTGTGCGTGTGCATGTGTGTTTTGTCTGTGCTCGCATTGCAAGTGTACAATGTCAACCCTGTGTCTTCTCACATAGGTAGTGGGTAGTCCATTTACTTGTCTACAGATTAACAGTCTCTGCCCCTGCTGTGGTCTATGAAATGTACAAGGGTCAGACACATTAGGACAGAAGTGCTTTGGGCTCCATCTAAATGCTGGGGATGACGTACGGACTGAGCAGAATGGAGAGACATCAAAGGTAGGTTACATTGGGTTTTTGGCAGGTAGTTGCAAAAGGCAGGCTGGCTGGTTCAACAGAATTCCTCTCCACCGCAGACCTGGACCGCCTCCCTCCTTTAAGCTGATGTTGATCGACTGGTACTTTATGAAAACAGACACGTGGAACTTCAGGAACCTGCAAGAAAGAAAGCGAAAGACACGGCATGTTTTGCAAGTATCATAATCAAGCGTATATTTGCTAGTATTTTATTATTAAGAATTAAGAATTTAGCTTACACATTTGTGCATTTTTATGCCACAATCTTGTTAAGATTGATAATGCTGGTTGGGGAAAAATATTTTATCTATACTTCATTGCTTTGCACAGCAAATGCATGCAAAATGTGCTTAATTAGCAGTATTGCTCATTTGTCTTCTGCTGCTTTGCACTGCTTTGCATGGCTGCATGTACAGAATAGCGAATGCGATCACTGAAGTGTTCCATTGCTTGTAATTGTTGCTCTGCATGTTTTGTGAACTGTCTTCTTCATTCATCTTTTCAGCAATTTATTGTCTCACATTTGTATTGCTTAAACTCTTTACATTGGTCATAATAGTAGGACTTCATAAAAGCAAACTACTGACTATGTGGATTCAGCTGCATATCATTGATTTTCTTACATTCTTAATTATTATTGTACCTATCTATCTATCTATCTATCTATCTATATCTATATCTCTATCTATCTATCTATCTATCTATATATATATATATATATATATATATATATATATACATATACAAGGCAAAGCAAATTTATATATAAACACATGGTTCATTTAAAGAGGTACAGTCAGTGTGCTGTACAGAAATTAAAACACATAAGTCAAAACAGCACAATGTGAAGTTAAAAACAATGACAGAGAAGAAGTATATATAATCAAAAAATAGGAGTAGATTAATGAGAATAAAACAAATAAAAACCATTTAAAATAATAAAAGCACACTATTATAAATCTTAATACAAATTTAAAATAGTGCATTACATACATTACATACATATTTTTTCCACCCATGTACCTGTATGTTATTTATGTCTGTTTATTTCTTAGTTCGCTGCCCTTGTTGTTGCCCTACATTACGTGCACATATATATTTGTCTTACTTGTTTTAGACTTAAAGTGGACTTAAACCAGGACGACAAGTAAGAGAAGTTAGCAGCCATTGCAGCCCTGCTAGTCTTTATGTTTGTAATTATACCACACTAACTCGATACCAAAGTCAAATTTTTCTGATTGCACAAACATACTTAGCCAGTACAACCAGTTCAGTGGTTTTGTAGGACAGCAGCCTATAATAGTTTCCACTGAGCACATTTTTATAGGGTTCTTTTTGTCACAATATTTAAATGCAGACCTGAGGCCTGTACCGTGAAGCAGTATTTTGTCTTATCCAGGTAACTTCAGGGTTAACCCAGGGTTTTCAGTACTATGAAGGTGGCTCACTTCTTACCGGAGTACATCGCCATGGTAATTTATGCTGTGACCCTAACCGGGTACGGAGCAGGTTATGTTCCAGATCACAGATCCACAGGTACGAACGTCTACCGACCAATCAATCCTCTGTAAAATAGCGTCACCATTCCTGGAAGATCCCTCAGACCTCTGTGCGCAGATGGTAGGAGGGTCTAAAGTTTTTCAGTGTTGTCTAATATCTTGTTGTTTTCCTGATGAGCATCAGTAATAAATATAGATTCTTGGATGTAACTTTATTTGTTGATTTTTTTCTTGTTGGCTTCAAACAATTTTATAACAATTTTCCTGTTTGATAAGAATTGTTTCAAATTTGCACGTACATGTAGACTAGGCCTATGTTTGAATTCTGTTTTTATATTTATTCTTTGGCCTCAGATGTTGAACACCACTGGGGCTGCAGCTGAAAGAATAAAAACTAAAACTGTCTTTACATTAATTTAATGAAATACTCGACTGTAATCTATCAGATTCTCCCGTGTCTTAATGATAGAGCTGTAATATCGATAAATCTGTTAACTTACACAGTCGACTTTCCTTCTCGCCTTCAAGTATGCTAGACTTTATTAATATAGTAGCTCTTTTCCAGTCTTACTGACCAAAGCACTTAAGGCACTAACGCATTCACAACTGTTCAGTGCTTCCCCTCTCACACACACTCACACTGCTGATTTGTCTGCAGCAGCTGTGTTGCTTTCAGTCTGTATTATGTGTTTAACCTTTTCATATTATACTAATATAATAGTGTTATCTTCCTTAGTAAAATCAGCTGCTCTGCTGCCAGTACACTTATCCATATTTGTGAGTGGTCAGATGCTGCCAGTGCCACCCCTGTGAACATGCAGGGGAAACCCTGGGTTAAGTTACTGAGTTGATAACCAGCTTCGTGTGACCGTTTATCCTGAGGCCTGTACTACGAAGGAGGATTTCATCTTATCCAGGTAACTTCAGGGTTAACCCTGAGTTTTCTGTACTACTTAGGTGGTTCACTTCTTAGCGGGGTATATCGCCTTGGTAACTTATGCTGTGAACATAACCTGTTCTGGAGCATGTTTGCCAATGTTAGGGTAAGTGAATCCAGATTATGGAAAGATATCCTGGGAATGCTGAACTTACTTCATAGTGCAGGTCCCAGGACACAGCATAAGAAACAAAAGGTGAGCTTTATTGCAAAGCTGATGAAAGTCCATGAAAAAGCAAGACCAGGTAAATAGACCAACAGGTAACTCCAAAACTAACTAAATACAAAGAACCTTATGAGGGACACAGAAGGCATAAACAACAGACGATCCAACAAAGGCTACAGGGAGGACAGGACTATTTCTATTTAAGTGTTATTGCTACTTTAACTTAAGGATCCAAGTATTTCATCTAAAGTGAAGAGCATAAATTGTTTAGACTTTTTCGTTTACACCATTGTGCTGCCCAGGGGCACAGACATTTTAAATATTAAAGCACAATCACATCCTTTAGGTGGCTTATGTAAGATAACATTTAAAGATGCATGTTTGTGCTGACTTACCTAAAAGTTTGGTTTAGGCATTCCCTCCCTCTGCAAAAACAGAAACACAGAGAAAAACATAAATTGCCACATACATGCATTGTTGCATTGCACACAGACACCAGTAGATGGCACCAAGGATGACCTAATTGGTTAAAGACTATTGAGCTGTAATGAATTATGTTTAAATGAAAGATTCTCCAGAGCCTCAAAGTAAGGAGTGGTACATCTTCATCACGGTATTTATGGAGTGCTAAAGCTACTGATAATCCCATTCAAGTTTTCCTTTCTATGACTTTGTCTATAGATCTTTTATAAAGCTTTTTTTTTTTTAACCTTTACCTGTAACGTGAACGTCAGCAGAGTTTAGACCAAGATAAAATAAACTGCAGAGCTGCATTATTATTATTATATTACCAGCTGCATCCACAGGTGATCAAACATGGCACCTGATAATGTTACACACATCAGTCTTTCTGAGTCCCTTCTGCTCCTTAACAAGTCTTTGTTTTCACTAGTTCATTTCATTCCTTTCTCCTCACCTCTCTTTAACAGTCTGTCCATGCCTGTCTGGTTCCATTACAGACTACAGGGCATGGGCATACTAATCCCATTTCCCACTGGGAGCCATTCCTTTACCCAGGCCTTTTCACAGTACCTCACTGTGTAGAGTTGTGATAGTGATGCACAATTACATACAGTATGCATGCACACCAGTACAAGACAGGTCATTATCTGCTGACTTTTGTAGCTGTTTGGTAAGAAGGTGAGGTTATATTTTGATAAACAGTTTGTTATTCATACAGCCACAACACAGCAGAGATGTAGCAGAGATGTGACTTGCAAGAGAAACTTTTGGGAATATATCTGACTATGTCCTCACATGTTCATAAGCTCAAAGCTCCTGTTATAATATCCCCAAAACACAGCAAAAATAAAATAATGAATTGATCTTGATAAATACGTGCAAAACAAATCAGCAAACACAAAAGAGTTGACAATAACATTCCCTTTCAGAAGAGACCATGTTCGTAACTGTAACCAAAAGAGGTTAAGAACAGGAATCATTTTATTTTAGTTATGTAATTTATGCGGATGCGGGGAAAAGGGCTTATTAAGGGGTTAAAATGGGTGCTCATTAATGGTTGTAATTATCTAAAAGAAGGCTCATGCCATTCCCTTCATTACATGGAAATTGTGCATTTGAAGCTTTCTAAATTTAGCTTTGCTTTTAAAAGGGCTGCATCAGAAGCTCATTACCTCGAAACTTTCACTGGGCATAAATACAAGAGTGCACTGACTGTAATCCTTTTATGGATTTAGTTCATCAAATCTATTTTCTAGACTTGTTTATGTTTATGTCACCTTGTTAATGAGGGTGCATTTTCTATTTTCAGTCTGGTGAAAGTCGCATGGGCTGTGATGAATCACAAGTCGACTCTTGAAATAAGCTTTAAAATTTGCTCTGAGTGTATGCATTTGGCAGCCTCCAATAACAAAAACTGCATTAAGATGCACTTTCAGAGCAATTCATCTGGTACCGCTCAACCAAAAAAACAGATCACTTCCCCATTAATGACTGAGAATTTAAAACCCAATATTAGACCTTAAATATTTGGAAGGGATCAGTACCCAGTTCTAGAAATATTTACTGTAAAGTTTAGAGACATTTTTCAGAAAGGGAAAACAAGCTTAAAGTATGTGGTGCCTCATGGTTGAAGAAACTTTGCTTCAGTGATGGGTTTTATAATTCTATCATATGCCATCAAGTAGCACTTCAGCTTTTTGAGTAATACATTGCTTTAAAGCAGATTATTTTTTTCAAAGGATGTCAGTAAAATATTTCACCAGATTAAATGGTACATTCTCACCCTTGCTTTCAGCCAGCAGCTCCTCTGTCATGAGCCCGTCCTGCCGGTTCCCCAGGACGAAGGCCAAGAATGAGAGGATGAGGGCGTCCAGGATGCCCATGATAGCCAAGATATAAGCCCAGCGCACTGAGCAGGCGCCCAGGCTGTATTTGTCAGTCTGCTCTCCGCACATCCGTCGGACCTCGTCACTATCCCATCCATCAGGATAGATCATACAGCCCAGCACCAGACAGACACCTAGTGGGAGCAGAGATGGGCAAAGTGAATAAAATGAAGAGAAATATGGCCAGGACACGAATACATTTGGGCAAAAAAGGAGGGGAATATGAGGTCAGGAATAATGATATTTTGTGGGACATAGAGCGATATTTAGCTGTGCTATCGCATTGATCATGGTGATTTTCATTTCCTCCCTTAGTTGGGCAGTATGTGTCTAGACTTAATGTGTGCCAGTGGATAAGCAGCATAACTGTCATCAAACAACCACAACAACAGTCACAGCAGACACAACAGCAGTGAGATATTTAGAGTTTTGTAACTACTCTGATGACTTCCTCAAAAACTGCCCAGGACTCTGTGGCATTCACAACATTTGCTTGTTTTTCTACACAACATCCTTCTCACCCTTTACATGTAAGTAGTGATAATATTAGACTTGTTGCTCATAATTCTCTATTTTTGCCCAAAGGGTAAAACCTCCCTCATCTTAAATTTGGCTTTCTCTCATCTTCAGTTTAAAACAGGTTCTTCTCTCAGGTAGTGCTGTGTCAGAAAAGAACAAGAAAATCAAGAGTCCATGCACTTCTTCCTCAGTTATTGCCCAAAGGGTAAAATTTCTCTCATCTTCCATTTGAATGAGGCTCTCCTCTGAGGTGGTGCTGCAGCAGAGCAGCAGTAGACCTGGATTAAAAAAAAAAAAAAAGCTGACTGCACAATTATGCAAAGCGCATTGCACATTAATAATAAAACACACTCCCCACTTTTTTATCCCCTAAACACTTAGTTGCTTTCAATGTTTCATCCCTGAATGCTGTTTGTTTGTGTATTACAGTTTGGGCTTTTGAACATTTTTCTAGTTTGTTACCTATGAAATCTGAATTTTCAATGACCTACCTGCTACTTATATGTGTACTCCTTTAAAATAAAATTTTATGTAAGTGTCATTGCTAGGCTTAAAGTGGTATTGTGATATACCAGGGTGATTCTTCCTACCGTCAAAAAACAGATGGTAGTACTCCACTACTTAAACTGATGTTGCAGAACTACAGGTAAGTCATGGACACCTTTTAATCGGTTCTGGACTTTCTTTACACAAGAAAAGTTGTGCTCAGCAGTAGATAACTCTGAGGAGGAGTTTGATGCAGATAGTGCAAAAGAAAGGAGCTAAAGCTGCCCCTGAATGTCCTTGACTTAAATTTGAGACTCTGTCCACCATAGCTGGATATTCAGAGGATATTTCTCCGTAGGTTCATTACAACAATAAGAGTGACTCTTTTGAAACACAGTGTACTCACACTGTCTTTTGAAATATATTGATTATAGCTGACTGAGACCTGGGACCATGTTGGAAAAGGGTATTCTTATCTTATCTTAATTTTCAAGGGGTAAACCTTGAAAAACATCCAAATAACCAAATCTGGGTTATGCGAGGGCTTCTTTTAACCCTCAAATGTTCACACTTCAAGGGCTTGTTGCTTTATTCACTGATGTTGCCTTAAAAGCAAATCACAAAACAACCAAAAAAGAACATGATTTAGATGTCTATCCTGAGATGGTGCTGAAAAATGAAAATAATTCTTCAGCTGTGATGCTAGCTGGTGACCTAAGATAAAACTTGTCCAGGTGTTTCATGGTTTCTTCTCTCATGGTGATTTGGGAAGCAGACAGTCATTAACTCTGGTGCTTTGATATGAATATAGCTTTTTCAACTCTTACCAAATGTGCCTCTCCTGGCAGTATAAATACTTCGTATTTCGTGGAGGTTTGTGTACATCATTCACTGAACAGAGGGAGGTCCACAGAAGGCCAAGTCTGATAATCAGTGAGTCAATATACATTGCTATTCTTTGTCTCCCTTATGACACATTTACTACAAAGGTAACACAGACTTTTCTAGATCTTTTTGGCTGTCTCCTGCGTGCCTTTGGCTCAGTTCAACGCAATCATGAATATTACAATGAGGCACAGGAGGAGGGAAAAGGGGCTCAGGGGGTTTTGTCGCCGGTAAGAGGGAAAGAGAAAGAGAGACAAATGCTGAAAGCATGAGGGGAAGGAGGACAAAAGAGAACACAAACAGTAAAATATTTGCCTCAGTTACTAGTGAACTCTATCTGCTACAAAGCCTGCCTCTGCAGATAATCATCTCAGAGGGATGCACTGGCTAGGATTATACCAACAGAGGGTGCCACATATGCCACTCTTGTTTCCAGAAACAGCTTGTGGTTAGAGGAGGAGCACATGTTCCCTTCATGCACTGTAACAGAAAGCCTGCTATGAACTAATCCATAATCACACAACACTACTGAGCAGCCCCATCCAGCACAGCACTGGTTACATAATGAGACTTTTTCTGTGAATTTTGATTCACATAGAATATGGCACCATACAGTCTATACCCATATCATAATAATACCAAAGTAAGACGGAAAGGTTGACTTCTTTCACTTAAGTAGCCTTTAATAAAATATGATACTGAAACCGGCATGATTTTCATGTGTATTTAAGAACGCTTTACAACACGTGGGAATTCTGTATACATTAGTGAATTAATTATCAAGCTTACATAATATACGAAATGGTGCATTAGCTGTCATTAGGGACATGCTGTAGAGTGAAAATGGATAAATTAACACAGATGCAAATCAATTGTAAACAGGGATTTTAGAGAAGAGAAAGGGGGGGGGGGGGGAATATG
>VUQI01029060.1:0-10867 GCA_015106735.1 Paratilapia polleni | reverse complement strand
ACCCACAAACAGGCAGCAGCTGAAGGTGCTGCAGTGAAGGTCTGCAGAGCATCTCAAGGAGGAAACACAGCATCTGGTATTCATGGGGTCTAGACTTCAGGCAGTCATTGACTGCAGAGGATTTTCATCAAAGTATTTCACTAGCAAGGACCCCAACCACAAATACAAATGAAAACATTTATTGATCATGAAGCTAAGAGTCAGGCCAAAGGCAGTGAGGGCAAGGCCTCACTGATCGCAGCACCTGGACCTGACAGATCCCCCTGATGCCTTTTGAGAGAGGTTGGGAGGGTGAGGCACGGAAACAAGAACAAGCGGGTGTCTGGGGCAGGTAGGCATTTAAAGACATACAACCTGAAGGGGGCTGCAGCCCCGCTTCTGAACGTCTTTGTACTTATAGACCTGACTGTGCATCGTGCCATTTGAGAGAAGATGAATGTGTGAGGCCTGAGAAAGACAACAGCATCTGTACCTGTCAGCTACTTTGGTCGTGGGACTCGAGCAGCTGACATTTTGGAGCTGAGAGTCAGGACATCCAGCAGAGCACGTGGTCTTGTCACGGCGTCCGTATTCAGCCCAGTAGACGGCTATAACCTCTCCTTCATCTGAGGAAGAGCTCATCGTGTTAAACTATAACCATATTTGCATTTCTATCAAATGAATCCAACAAAATGACAAAAAAAGATCTCTGCTCTCACCACACTGAAGGTTTGCCTGAGATCCTTCACATGTTACAGTGTGGACTGAAACAGAAACACATCACATTAGAAACTGATAATTCATGGACAGATTTGATTGAATATTACTTTACAATCACAGATGTAACGGACTCGCTGGGAAGCAGGCGAAGGTGGTGTCCAGGTATTTGGAGATGCTGGGATCAGGTGTACCAAACATGTTCATTTCTACTTCACACACTTTCTTGCCGTCACAGCTGCAGGGAGATAAAAAGAAGCTCATTTTCATTTTTAGTGAAATGCTCAATTAAGGATTTCAAATATTTGTTACTTTCAGATAACCATCAGAATTTCTTTTTCTTTAGTTATTTAATTTCTTTTTAATCAAAGCGGTTAAAGTACCCGACAGTGTTCACCTTACCTTTGCTTGATGATGTCCAGAGTGTCACGCTGAGAGCAGTTTTTTTTATCTGCACATCTGTACACAGCCGACTGCACGATGATCACTCCACTCTCTGGACATACATGCACAGTATGAGACAAAAGGAAAAATTAAACTGAGAAAGGAGGAACAATTAAATAGATTCAGAGCAAAGATGCAAAAGAGGGAAACCTGTGGCATTGTAAGAAGTCACACTACAGTTTTATTATTTAAAAACACAGGAAGTCTAAATGACTATAAAACAGAAAGAGTGCATTTGTTGGGGACTATTTTCTGCAGCGGTTCAAACTGCAGGACATTTGGTTCTTTAGTTATGGGGCTGAAGAACAGGAGTATACTGCATTCAGAGTAAACGACACTGTGTGTGGTCACACGTCTCGTTGACAGTTCTCTGTTAACATCAGGCTTTGATATAAACTCACTATGTATCAGTAGAATAAAGTTATTGTTTTTAGTTGTTTGATGCACTGAGGTGACAAAAACTAGAAAATGAAACCGCCCGGTGCATCATTATCATTTGTCTGATTTTTTTAATTGTTCGGTCACAAATGGCAACCTCTGGGGTTAATTGATATTCTAGGATTTTATTTGGATTTTATGGCTTTTATTAGGATTTTTGGGTGGCACGGTGGTGCAGTGGTTAGGACTGTTGCCTTTGCTGGGGCCTTTCTGAGTGGAGTTTGCATGTTCTCCCAGCAGCTGTGTGGGTTCTGTTTGGGTACTCCGGCTTCCTCCCACAGTCCATAGACATGCTCGTTAGGTTAATTGGTGATTCTAAACTGGCTGTATCTGTCCAGGGTGTACCCCGCCTTTCGGCCTATGACAACTGGGATAGGCTCCAGCTCCCGTGACCCTGAGTTGGATAAGCAGAAGAAGATAGATGGACAGATTTTATTTAGGATTTATTTGGATGTTACTTAGCGTAATTAGCAGGTATCTGTGTCTGTGTGATACAGTCTAATGCAGCTTACTAACCAAGCTAGCTAGCCTTAGCTGATAAGCACTGGGCCTTCTTGTCTAAATTTAGCCATTTTTGGCTCCAGAAAATAGCATGAAGCGACAACCAGGAAGCTAAAGCTGAGGCCTCAAAAAAGGACTTTACAAAGCAGTGTGTGGCTGTGTCTATCTTTTGCATGCAGTCTATATTCAGTCATATCACAGACTGTATATAAACTATCAGTGGAGCCACTGTGACAGCACACACTGGTTAGTCAGCCTTGAGCTGAGCATTTTGACTGTTGCCATGTTGCTGTTTTGAAAGCAGCTGAGAAACTGAGGGACAAAACCTTTCTGACTCTAACAGGACCGTAATTTCCAAAATGAACATCATGTTTGATTTAATCAGACCTGAAACCAGCGACTGAGACCATGAACTCATCAGGAAAGAATTTACTGAGCTCAGAGATCAGCTGAGCAGGAGGCACATTTTCTCATAGACTTCTATACAATCAGACTTCAGAGGAGTTGCCCCTTGCTGGCCATTAAAAAGAATGCAGGTTTAAGGTTCTTCAGCACTGGCTTCACTTTTTAGACCCAGAAGCTGCATCCAGCTCTTATATACAGACTATGCTGATCGTACCACAGCTCAGGCGCTGGACGCTGAGGTTGTCACAGGTGATCACTCTCCCTGTGGATATGGCATTCGCAGAGAGATCGGCTCTGGTCAGGCCTGAAATGAAAATAAAGTTCGAATGAGTGAGTTAATAATTTGGAATATGTTGATAATTTTGTAATCATCCTGCTGAAAGTGGAGCTACAGCACATCATTCACCTGCACTTTAGTTTTTAGAATAAACATGAGTAAATCTAAGCTAAACAGTGCGGAGGGTAAAGCAGCTAATGAAAAAGCAGAAAATGCTAATGCAGTGGTTTTAGTCTTTGTGGCATTTGCTTTTGATTGATGTCGGTCATTAAAGGATGACTGCAGCAGAGAAGCAGTTCTGGAATGATAGCTTATTAGCTCTGTTGCTATACTGTACCATAAAAAATCTGGTTTGAGAATTCTTTAAAAAAAAGCCAGGCAGATGTGAAGCCCAGACAGATCAGTAATGAAAGCTATTCCTGTTTGTTTGATGCTTTGTTGTTTTTATCTTTGGAAAGGCGTTTGTTTTCGGTTTAATGGATTTTTTATAGCAGTCTCACTAATTTGGGGAGTCAGTGTCAGTGGAGGAGTTTGATGACCTCTGTCTGCTGATGGCGCTGGCTGTTTTGACTCTATGATGGGACACAAGGACATCCTCCACAGACATAATGTCTTTCCTTATCTGGAGAGCTGACCTAGGACAGGGTTTATGAAACTCTGACAGATTAGAACTTCAGAATTGGATGACGGCATTCACCCGTTCTACTTGACATCTTATTCCATGATATCTGTATCTGTATTTTGTTCCATTCATCTGCAGCTCCTGAACAATTAGTTCTTCCATAAGAGTCAGCTGATTGATATTACAGCAGAAATCTGATATGATGCTGCTTCACATGAGAGTTCATGTTAAAAAAAGATGAAGCCTGCGTACAGACTGATGGTCTGGCAGGTTTTTGCCACTGAAAGCTGCAACAATAATGTGAAGTGGTGAGAATGACGGGGGCGAACTGGTTGTATTGGTGGGGACGGTGGGGATGTGTCTGATAACTTCAAATTATCCCCAACACTAATTTGGTATTAATTAAATATGCATTTATCAGCTCAAACAGAGGGTTAACCCCCTCATGTTCTCACTGGGTGATGGAAGTTTCCATAGTGGTTCTCTACGCAGGCAGCAGAAAGAGAGACCAGGTAAGTAGTTCACCTGTGATCTTTGGTGTTTTCTAAGAGTGTGTGCCTGCTTCAAGTATTTCTAAAATATTATCAGTAGGAGTGACAAATCATCAGGGGTTCTTTTAGTTAGTGTCATAACACATGTAAATGTCTATAGGGCACATTAAATTTCTTTAATTTTTTTTAAACCTCCTGCCAAATTTATGTCTCTGTCACTTTCCAAATCAAACCTACACCCTTAGAGACAGGACATGATGAAATAAAAGAAACCTGGAGGGACTGTAGTGACAGAAAACTAAGAGTGAGGTTTTTCACACGTTTACCTGAAGCCACGAGTAAACACGTTGCTGCCAGCACTGAAAAAGACACAAAGAAACCTCCGTGTTAGACTGTGTGATGGGCACAGCTGATTTATTCATTTATCTTCTACCTTTGCATTCAGTTTGTCTCAAAACTCACACATGAAATGAAAAAGAAAGAAAACTGAAGGAGAAAACTGGAAGTTCGCAGTTGACAGTGTGAGCATGCCGTAAACAAAATGAACCTCCTACTGATATTTTATAGATAAAAAGTCTAAATTAACAAATGTGTTATTAGCAAGAGGACACATATTGTGTTGATGATGTTTAACACACAACATGTGTTAAACCACTGACCAATCAAATCGCTTCTTCCTCTCTATTTGCCCGCCTATTTTCTTTAAATTACTTTTGAAAAACGGACTGTTAATGCTGTGATTTTATCCACACTGCAGGAAATCCAAGGTAAGCCTGTTTGTACTTGGAGGAGGAGTTTGTCCTGTCTTTTAGTTTCTAACTCTCATGTGAGGTTCACCGTAGCCTAATTTAATATAGTAAACTGACATCATGAACAAACTGAAATAGATCACATGCTTATGTGTATTAAAACTTCAGCAATATGCCTCCTTTCTTTGACAAACTCTTTTAAGTACGGGGGTGTCAGTATCAGCAGAGATCAGTTTCAGGACACCGTTGTTGACAGTGTTATTCTTGTAATCCCAGCTCTTCATTTTGATCTCTGATGAGAGATAAGTGATATTGTACCTAATTCTGCACCCCAGCCAAGGTGGATGATTGTTTTACCTGCCCATACTGAGGAGAGATGAGATGGCTGAGGATTGGAGGCACTCAAACTAACTGATCCAATGAAGGCTCAAGACATCTTTCCAGAATATTTCCAGGAATCTGTTTCTGTGGACGATGTTGTGGAGAGATGAGGATCGTAAGTTCTAAACGACTGAAACAACTGACAGTTGAGTGAAATTTGTTTTCTGTACCATAAATGAAATGAATATTTTACAGTGAGTGTGTGAGGAGGGATTAGGGATTGTTAGTGATCTGACTGATTTATGATAATTTGCCATGAGAGAAAATATAGAAAATGGTTTGGTAATAGTTACTCTGCTAAGTTCAGTTTTTCATCCAGTGATAAAGTGCATCTCACCAAGAATGTGAAAGATATGTAAGTAAATATAAATTGCCTCAAACTATGCCTGTGTTACAGTTTTTTTTTAAATGTACTGCACTGTAATGACCAATGCTTCATTCCAGCCCTCAGCTTCAAACCATACCAAGGAACAGTACTGTGGTCCAGCCTCACACAGCAGCTGCATCCATCATCCACAGTTAGCTGACATGCCACACCTCATCAGTAACTACCTGATGCTATGACCTTTATTAATTTATTAATACATTTAATAAATGTCACTCCTTTGAAGAAATCACGAGATTTCATTTAATCAGAAGAAGCCATACTGCAGGAAACAAGATCAAACTGAACTGAAACGATCTTTTTCAATGTGTTAATGTGATTCAGACTTTGGTAAAATGTTTCGGGATTCAACGATGACCCTTTCCTTTATTAGTGGGAGACAAATATCATCCCCAAGTAGATGAAGATTGCTTCTTTAGAATCTGAGGATTTGGCAAATCCTTCATCAGACCAGGAGCAGCAGTGATGGTGTGTTGGGTTGCATTCATTTTATAGCTTTAATGCAACGAACAAGCCAATTGGATTGTTCAGCGTGACTGAGGTAAGGGTCAGCTATATCAATTGCAATTTATTTCACTGTAAATAGGAAGCCACTTCAGCTCACCCACCCACCACCAGTGGCATCAGGATGGAGTCAGTGCAGTTTGAAATCAGCCATCCGCTCCTGGACTTTGTGCTGGTGTGTTCTTTTTGTTTCTATCTGTTCTTGGCTTTTTGGTTTATCACTTTATTCACCTTTCTGATTTTGTGTTATGGTCTTCTTCCCACACTGGTTTCATTATGCAGTATTTCCAACCTTTTGTGTTACAGCCTAGAATGAGCATCTCATCCCTGCTTGAAAATCCTGATCCATTACTGGGGGCCCACCAACCTGACATCCTTTCTCTGAGACACCAAAGTGGAGCTGCCCAGCAGTATGTGGTCATCACAACAAGTGACAAAGTTGCTGTTCTGCTTGGAGATGAAGGTCTCACCTGTGCAGCTAACAAGCTGTTCGAGCTTTGCACCCCTGTGTACCCTGTCCAGCTGCAGCCTGCCTTCTGTTTTCTGGAGGACATTTATGAGATGCACGTTTCTGGTAGGAAAAGCTCCAAAGTAGCTGAACTCACAATTTACTGAGGATTGTTACAGCTAATTCATCAACTCCTAATGACTGCACTGCTGTATTTGTAGTTCAAATGTATTCATCACCTAATGCAACTCTCAGTGTCAGAGGAGCTTTACATGTGCAAAGGACGCCATAGATCGGACTGTGGACATTGTCCAAGGCAAATATACCAATGATTGTAAAGGTTTTATCAGCTGAATTTTCTCACACATTTTCTCAGTACTGCACTGATGGGGTGGCTAAAAAATATGTCTTTGAAATGGTTACCATAAATGACCTTGAAAATGTTGACATGCTGTCATGCTTTTAAGACAGTTTATTTAAAACCCAGGTATGCAATTATGTGGGTCATTCTGATGCTACCGGGAGGATTTTCATCTTTTAAAATTTCATAACTTTATGCATTTAAAATTTTCATGTAATGTGTTCCTGATCACAAAATTGTACAATGAATGTTGGCCTTTGTACAGCTGGGTGTCAGCTTCCTTTAAGTTCAGATTTTTAGAAATAAATTAACACATTTTTTTGCACAGTAATGTGTCAATATAAGAACTACACATAGTGTGTTAGGTTTTACACAATCACTATATTTGAATATCTAACACAAAACCTGTGTTAATACTGTCAGCACAGTAGCTGTGTTAAAATGAACACAAAATGTGTAGTCCTTATATTGACACATTTGTGTGCTGGAAATTGACACAACTTGTGTTGAAATTAACACACCTGTTTTAAGAGTGAAAGCTTGTTGCTGTTGTTTATTGTCTTCCAGTAGGACATTTATTGTTGTAGCACAACATCTGGATAGAAATTATTTTATGAACAATTTAAGATTTATGAAGTCTCTTTATAATCAACATATTTATATTAAAGATGTTTTCTATTTGTCTCTTATAAAAAAAAAGCTGGAAACATCTGAACCTTTTCAATATAAAAGCTGCTCCTAGTAAATTTATTACCCATTAATTCTTTTAAGGCAACATATAAACCCTGATAAGTTGATCAAAAAACATTTTTTTTAGTATGTTTAATTATTTACTCTATGAAAGTAGAATCTTTAGAGAAGCATGTCAAAGTATTAGCAGATATAAAGGAGTATCAGTGCGTTGTACTCACGCAGGGTGCTGCTGAGTCCGGAGCAGAGCATCATGTCAGCAGATCTGGTTTATGGTGCAGAGCTGAGCTCCTAGTGGATCAAACACAGAGCTGATGTATTTACACGGTTCAGCTAAGAACCTTTACCTACATGCAAAACAAGCAGCCAATGGAAAAATATGAATAAGTTCCTTATCGGGTGCAGGAGACCGAAGGAGAAAACAAAAGAATAAACGATTATACGAGCCTATCCCAGCTCGCCGAGTGTCAGCTGGAATAGGCTCAAGGCCCCCCCACAACCCTGAACTGGATAAGCAGTCAAGAGAATGGACGGATGGATGATCCTCAAGTTACAAAACAAAAGACAACACTTACAAAAGGAAAAAAATACTTTTTTCCCCCCAAAATAAGACAATCATTTAAAAAAGAAAATACATTTTAACATGAGACTGTTTGACACCAAAATATCATATCACAAAACTGACAATAAAATCAGTGCAATAAAGATAATGTTCAGAGATGATTTGAAGCCCTTTATTAAACACAATCATCCTTTTAATCCTGGCTGTTGACAGTTTAATTAACCATCAGTTCAGCCTTTGTTCATAATTATTATAAAGTGTGTAGAAAATGCAAACAACTGCAAACAGCCACAAAATGACAGACATGCACCCTCCAGGAGACAAATTTCTTCTGTTTCGTCCATGACTGTTGGCACCTCGTCCTTCATCCTAAAGTCACCGAGTCACACACACGGCTTTGGTAAAACACACAGTTTCAAGTACAATTAACTGTTTTACAGTGTGGATAAAACCACACTTAAAAAAATAAGTGTACAGACATACACAACCACAAGCATACATTCACACATTTACATGCAGAAGTGATGGGCACATTCCCAAAATAAACTAAAACAAGAAGAATTTTTCAGAAAATGCTAATTTATAAAAATGAGTCAACCTGATAGGCTGAGGGAGGCTGATCCAAAGTTTGGGAGCTAAAACCCAAAGTGTGGTCTGGATTTAAAATAAGAGTGTAGACCAGGTAAAAAGGCCCTGATCAGATAACCAAGAAGTGGTTAAATAAAGAATCTCCAGCAGTGTTTGAATGGAGGAAAACAGCTCAGGCTGTCTGTGAAATGGAACAACTGACCTTCTGTCTGAGACTCCAAACTGCAATATGTAGAAAATACTGTGAAAACTGGATATCCTATCTGACTGTGAAACAAAATATTTGAGAAGAATAGTTTTTACCTATGTATCTGTTTGTTATGACTGCCTTTTCCTGCGAAACTAGCAGCAAATCTTTGAATGAACATCAGGCTCCTCTGCTTTCTCACAGCGAGCCAGACACAAACAAACTGCAGTTTACACAGTAGTGTGTTCCAGTCTTTTACCTTTCTGCATTCACTGTATAAAAATAAAGTTTAAAGCCTTGATCAGGCTTAGGGTTAGCACCGAGGCGGACTGAAAGTGACTTACAATAATCTAGACAGAGAAGATTATTGTGACTAGCAGAAGCTCAAAGTTCCAAGTTAATGGCTGGTATAGAGCTTTAATTTTTGTGATGTGAAACGAGATGGTGTCACAAATCAGATTCTTAGTGGATGATTTGATGCTGCCAGCAGCGCTGTGACTGACTTCCTTAGAGAACCAAACACAAGGACCTGGTGTCGGTTGTAGGTTTTATTGTTTTGCTTTTCTTTTTTGAATGTTGAATGTTGTACAAATATGAATCTAATTAATCAATATAACATCTGTAGAAAGGTTAGTCACTGAATTAATGGCAATGGCAATTTCGTTTAAAACGCAGATAAACTCAACATCATTACTCATAAACTCAGTGCTTGGCTCAGATTTATTGAACTATAAATAAATGAAGGCAAAAAAACTGTCCAATTTGCAGCCCAGTGCAAACTGACTGCATGGCAACATTAAGTTCCTGTATATGTCTCCCATAACTTTATATATTTTTTATGCTGATATTAACAACTATATTTTCCATCAGATCATTCAGACTCTGACTCTTCTATTCATCAACAGCTCCAGATTTTTAAACTACGTGTCTTAAATTTTCACTTTTGTTTGTTACACTTTTAGCAGTCGACAGGAGAGAGAAAGCACAGTTTTAACTAAGAATATCACAGAGTAGATCACAGTATTTTAATCAAACACCTTAAAACATGTGTTTACAGCACTTGGCTGGTTTCATTCTCATCTTTAACAAAGAAACTATTCAGTGACCACAGGTAACTATTCCTCAGCTACACCTCACCCTACCTGTGGTGTACCACAAGGTTCAACTTTAGGTCCTCTGATAGTCTAGTTTATATGCTTCCACTCATGATAACATCTCCTTTCAATGCCACGCAAACAACACTTTCCATGAGACCCGCTGATGCTAAAAGCCTAGCTGCTGTTCTAATGATATTAATGTTGGATGGCAAATGATTTTCTTTAACTCAATTCCTCAAAATCTGAAACTATCTGAACTATTTAAGATTCATTCAGACTTGGATTATTGTAAAAAAAAAACATATTCAAACTACCAGCTTTTTCTGTCTTTTATAAGTAAATTGGGAATATTTGAACCTTTTTAATAAAGTAATCTGTATTCGTAATTAACAGGAAGAGAATTTAAAAGCAGACAGAGGGAGGTCTGCTGTAAACTGGACCTGGATAAGCAGCAGAAAATGGTTGGAGGGATGGATGTTTGCAATAAAGCTGACTGGGAGAAATACAGCAGAATCTAAGAAGGAGAAACATCAATATCCTTTAAAACAAACTGGAGAGCTTATGTTGAATAGCAAGAAATAAAATACACAGGTGATGGTGATCCTGACTTGGACTTAACTTCACCTCCCCCTCTTTCTTTCTTTCTTTCTTCCTTCCTTTTCTCCTTCCTTCCTCCCTTGCTTACTTCCTTCCTTTCTTCCTTCCTTTTTTCTTTCTTCCTCCCTCCCTCTCTCCCTCCCCCCCTCTCTCTTTCTTCCTTCCTTCCTTCCTTCCTTCCTTCCTTCTTCCTTCCTTTTCTCCTTCCTTCCTCCCTCCCTCTCTCTCTCTTCCTTCCTTCCTTCCTTTCTTCCTCCCTTCCCCCTCTTTCTTTCTTTCTTTCTCTCTCCCTCTCTCTCTCTCTCTCTCTTCCTTCCTTCCTTCCTTCCTTTTCTCCTTCCGTCCTCCCACCCTCTCTCTTCACAGGTTGATGAGGTGAGAGGTGCATTCAGCATTCAGTGGAGAATTACTGACTCTCACTGGACAGTTTAAGCCAACATCAGG
>VUQI01029058.1:0-15244 GCA_015106735.1 Paratilapia polleni | reverse complement strand
GGGGGATTGGAGGGAAGTTTGGTTTTGTTGCTGTCTGCTGTTTTGTTTGCCAAAGATTCTCTGAGCATTCATGCCAGTTTTCAGCAAAGCATTGCCACAGTGAGATAGGTGCCTGGAAATAGATCATTGGGCAGATAGAGACAGACAGCCAGCGACGCATAGACTGACTATAGGGAAGCAAAAAAGGAACTCGGTGTATAATGCCAGTGCCCTGCAAAATCCTCTTTTATCTATTGAAACTTTTCAGAAATTGAGAAAAATGACCATTTTCCCCCACTGACACCACTGCAGTGGTGGTATTTTACAAATCATTACCACAGGGTTGGCTTGAATCATTTTCTATACATGTTACCTTTCATTTTCAGTCCAAAGGAAATAAAAACGAATGCCACAGGGTTTCCAGAGACCATGGATAAAATGTAACAGAATGTGTATTTCAACTACATTTCAGTCATGCTGATTTATTTTTACTCTGACTTTCTTTCCAGAGGGATTGAGGTAAACAGAGATGCAGGGAAATGGAGGGGATTTCAAGAAGATGGAGTATTTTGGTTGTTGGTATCCAGCAGCTATTTGAGACTTAAAATAGTTGCTGCGCACTTGTAGCTCTGATAAAGAAAATGGTTTCATTAAGAATCACATTTTGGTGAGCATGTTGTTGCCCTGAGGATGACAAAGAATGAACTTTTATTGTGAAAGTAAGTCACCTTTCACAAGCTGTATCAGTTTTAGAAACATATATCCATTTTTAAACCTGAAAGAGGAAAGTTTTTAAAGGTTTATTAACATATGTTTGATGCAGTATCATTAATATTGCACTTACTATTTCAATCTGTTATAATTCAATTCAACAGGAAAATTTGAACCCTGCTAAATTAAAATATACTTTTGGTACATCATACTGTATAGAGGGATAAATATGGATAGATGGCAACAAGAGTGAAAGGGAAGGTTTACAAGATGGTAGTGAGACCTGCTATGATGTATGGTTTGGAGACAGACACTAACAAAAAGACAGGAGGCCGAGCTGGAGGTGGCAGAGCTGAAGATGCTAAGATTTTCTTTGGGAGTTACAGGATGAATAGAATTAGAAATGAATATATCAGAGGGACAGTTCAGGTTGAGCGGTTTGTAGACAAAGTTGGAGAGGCAAGGCAGAGAAGGGATAGTGAATATGGAGCTGGCAGGCAGGAGGAAAAGAGGAAGACCACAGAAGGTTTATGTATGTAGTGAAGGAGGACATGCAGAGGGTTGGTTTGACAGAGGAGGATGCTAGGGATAGGGTGAGATGGAGGCAGATGTTCTACTGTGGCTCATACATACCAGATCTCTAAGAACCAAAATATGTAAGCTTATTATCCTAATACAAGTGAGTGTTTTCACTGATCTAGGAGGTATAGTAAATATACCAGCTGAATGTCACCTTTAAACTCAGGTCCCAAGGTTCTCTCAATGAGGTTGACTCTTGTTTGATGTTTGGTAACTATGACTCTTTCACATTCTGTGCATCCTCTGACAATGGACCTTTCTTGTTTTTGCCACATAGATTTTCCACAATTGTTTCACAGTCCACCATTTCAGGTACGTGGAGTAAGTTAACATTCACTACTGGAGAAAACAAAAGCATGTCTTCGTCATGCTTTGTTTGCTTAACCGAACCTTCATTTTCCTAGGAGATTTCTTACCAGGAAGCAGACAGCTGCCTAGTTAAAACTAGGCCCACAGAGAGCCAGCTGCAGTAACTATGTCATTATTCTATAGCTACTGGTCTGGTTATTGTAAACTCTTTGGAAATAAAGATGCATGATAAAAATATGAATGGATGGTCCTGACACTGTAAATTTGCTCTGTGTGTACTGTATGGACTTAAATATTAACCTCTTAACATCCACTAGATCATCAACAACCAATCTAAGATTAGGGATAAGTGTAGGTTTAGGATAGCATCCACTACTTTTTTAAGGAATGTTCATATATTTGACATACACAAATAGGAAAGCATATTGCATTTGAAAAACTCCTAGTTTGCAATTATGTGCTTATTTAGTATGTGGCTAAACAAGTCTGTACCCAAACCCTAAATGGGTCACCTGAGATCTGTTGGATGTTAGAAGGTTAAACATATAAAATAAAACCACAACGGTTACTGTTCAGTAAAATCTCCCTGACACTATTCTGACTCATCAAAGTGGCATGTTAAATTATACATCTGATGTATTAGAAGTACCTCAACTGGAGGAACAGCAATGGGCAAAAAGAGTAAATTGGCACTAAGCCATCTGGGAACCTGAAGCAGCAATATCAAAGTATCATTTAAAGCTGTGATCTGCCTACACACAACACTTATGCTGTAACTGAAACAAAGATAAGCTGTATGCATAGGTGTGCAGAAAGCTGTAAATAATGAACATTTTCCACTGACAGAACATATACTTAACCTGCAAAGCAATGTAATGTCCTGAGCATATACTATTATACAATACTTTCTACAAATATCTGTCATCATTCAAATCAAAATAAACCCATGTATTTAATTCCCTTGTATATCATCAAGGAAATATCACACACATGACATGAAAAACATTTCCTGCCTCTACAGCTGAAACTATCATTAAACGTAATCTGTGTCATACTGCAATTTCTGCAGCCCAGGACTATTAGAACTAAAAGAAACCCCAAGAACTAGCTGGTCATTAGCATACATAAGATGACATATAACAGAGTTACTGAGCAGACAGCCTGCATCACATGTATTCAGTTGTTTTGGTAGCTCATCTGTTACATATAAAAAATGAAAAAAAAAAAATGGACAGAATTTCACCTTGGCAAACACTATCATCATTGTTAGCAGTGTGCTTTCCAGCACTTTAAAAGAGGATACTAAAAAGGTCAAGTCATAGTTTTCATGGCACGCTATGTCATTAAATCAACCCAATTCAGTTTGTTCGCAGACAATAGCAAAGTGTAGACCATGTCAGTGCATGCGATCATCAATTCCCTTCACAGCATCCAGGCTGTCAGTGTTGGCTCATTTAAAATGACACTGCTAGTATGTTTTGATAAATTTTTTCATAGGACATTATTTTTACTTGGCTAGGTTAGTGTTACCAACTTATCAACTTTGTCGCTATATTTAGCGAGTATTCAGCCCCCTCTAGCGACTCTTTTTCAAATCTAGTGACTTATTCTGGTGTTACAGGGGACTCTTGGAGACTCTGACGTGAAAAAGCACGTATTTTTCTTACTCTCCCCCATCCCAAAGCACTCAGAGGCGGCCCAGTCCTCGCGCAGCAGTCCCTCCCAGCTGCAGTCAGAGCAGGAGATGTTCACCCATCGGCGTCCAGACTGCAAATGAATTGCGCATGTGCGAAGCCGCTGCTGGCTGATTGAGTGAGGAGCGCAGGAATTGTGACATTAAAAAAAATAAGGATTGACAGAAGAAAGTTCATTTGTAGTTCTAAACATATAGAGGGAGTACAATCTGAAGGATGTAACAAACTCTGGAGCCAGTTAAACAAAGCCTATGACTCACTTTCTTTAGGCATAATATGATCCATATCACAAGCCTTCTTATAATATAGCATCATAAAGGTCATCTGACTTGACGGTCATAGTTTCAGAAAACTCAAGATTTCCCCTGCAACTACATTGCTTTTAACAGTTGAATAAATTACAATATTGCACACACCACATTCTTATACTGTCATTTTGCCTGCACAGCAGGGTGGTTTGTTTGATGTTGGACTTTGCTAAACCAAATCATTTCCACACAACTGAAGTAATATAGCGTTTTTTTTTAAGAGGTGGTAGGAGAAGCAAATATCTTGATTATTCTATTTATTTATTATAATAGTCATACTTTACATAAAATGCAAAGTATTCACGTTTTCCATTGCTTTGGGTACTATCTAGTAAGAGAAGGGGAAGGACTGCTAGGGGTTCTGCACTGAATGTGTAGGAATCCACACACATTGCATCAGTTATCAGTGTATACATGAAATGGATGACAGAAATCTCTTCTCTACAGTGCCCTCCCTTCAGGATATTTTCTCCAGCTTTACATCTGCTTTCGCTTGCTTACCTTTTCTGTCATACTGCCAGCATTGTACCATCAAGGTTGTTGGAAGAATCTTTGTTTACCCAGTATATTGCATTTTAATTATAATTCCGACCTCTGCAGCTACAGTGTGGCATGAAAATGAGATAAATAATAAATGAAGAATCGTTGAGCAAAGACACCTAATTTCAAAACATGGGGAAACAGTGCACTTTTGCTTGAATTAGAAAAAAGAGAGAGAGAACTTGTTACTTTATGTTGTACATAATTTATTGTGTAGTTGCTTTTATTGTCTTATTGCTCTATATTTCTCATGAGTAGTGATGTTAGCAAAGGGTCACTCAGCTAAATTCCACAATAGAAATAAACCCTTCAACTAGTGTGTGAATTTCTGGAATAGTTTCTACATTCTTCTTAATAGACAAAATGTGTTTCAGCTCCACAGAAACAAAGACAGAATATTAAAATATGTAATATCAACACAAGTAATTTTAGTGGTTCTGAGGCTTATTGTGGAAAAAAAAAAACAACTGTTGGACAGAAGCTGAAAAGTTAATATTTTCTTTTGATCTTGATCTCATGTTGAAGTAATAATAATCATAATTGGCTAGATGGTGGTGTCAGAAAGTCATGTACAAAACAGTGGGAAATGACTTGCTGCCATTGAACAAAGGTATAACCTTTCTGGCATGCCTTAATTAGAAAGTGATGTTGGAGAGAAGCAGGATGGTGCAGGGCTGTAGCCAAGTTAACAAAAACTAAAAAAAGTGTTTGTACCAAAAAGTTGCTCTCTGAATCACAAATTTCATCCTGCTGTTGGTGCTAGAAATAAAGCCTAGAAGCTTAGATAGGACTGCCAAATTAATTTAGATAGTTTGCCTGGAGACCATGAATGTCTGCAAATCTATCTGGTAAAAGTTGAGAGATTTCGCTGACATTTCACAAGGTGAAAAGTCACAGCATCATCAAAGTCTCTGAGATTCATCCTCTGGGGATCATGAATGTCTACAGCAAAACTTTAACCAACCCATCTTGTATATGGAGAAGTATTTCATTTGGTAAGTGGATATATTACTAGATGAACAGTCAAGCATTAAAGTCTTTTGGATTCATCCTTTGGGAACATCAACCTCTCTACCAACTTTCATGGCACCCAACCACTCTTGAGCTATTTCAGTCTGGTGGACCAAACCAATTCCCCAATAGTGGGTTGCCATCCAACCTTACTTTGAAATGTTGTAATTTTTAAATGAGTTTTTCTTTTGAAGTATCCTGACTTCGAGCGACAGTTTTCTTGTCTAAGCCTTTCATTGTCAGTTTAATGTGGCAGTCTTAGTTCTTGAACCATAGACACAAGAGGTGGATTAACACAAAAAAAATTAACTTCTTTTGACAAAATGCCGTTAGGTGCTGGTGTGGGTACAAACCATGATGTTGATTTGCCACTGCCAATGCTGAATAAGTAAGAGGAATTAGCTCTGTTTCCTCACAGCATAAAAGCCCAGGGTTTCAGTCTATTAACAGAGACTGGTTAGATGGAGGGATGGAAATATTTCTTTAAATTTGCATTAAAGCCTCTTTTAATTCAACTTTGCTGACACCTATAGACTGTGTTTTGTTATTTCTCTTATCCAGTACAGTGTCAGGCTAACCCTCTGTTGCTACTGACAATAGAAGCTCAGAAAGGTGAAAAAAAGTTGGCAAAATGAAAAGATATTCATTGCTGACAGAGCTATGCATTCATCATCCTACAATGCATTGTTTGCCTGGAGTCTCAACCCGCCACAGTATAATTACCTTTTTACGTAAGCCTCGTGCTGCTGATAGAAGAGACCAATATTCTGTGGATTATTTTTCCTCTCTGTATGTGGAGCAGAATCAAAACATGTTTAACATATGAAATGTTTCGTTCTCAAATACTACACACACGTAAATGGAAAAAGACTGATTGTTAATACAAAAAACATGCTAATACCTATCTGCTCCATAAATCCCTATATAGTATGCTTTTCTATGTAAACAGTAGCAGTGGATAATTTCTTGTGCATTCATGCAATATAAATACTTTCCACCTTTCTCATGTGGTAAATATATTCATTTTGGGGTAAAATGCTTTGAACACATGACAAATTGCACTGATTAATTGCTAATCTCCATTTCCATTTAGATGACTCATTTTCTCAGTAATGGTCCTTAACGTGAATTCTGGTGCTCAAGAGTCATATCTAGTTGCCATAGCATCGGGCCTTTTTACCATTGGAGGTGATTTTACATGGCTTTGGACGGTTATGGCTCTCAATGATGACCTCACACACTCTCACACAAGCACAGAGGTTCTGAGGAAGTGCTTATATCACTGTTAAAACCAGAGATGCCTCTGTTGTCGAGAGGACCACCCGTGGATATCTCCTGCTGAGTGTTAAAGTAAAACGTGCGTGGAGAATGAGACTTGGCCCATAGTCAATAGATGGGTTATGTTTAGTACAAAGCTCCTATTTTCTAGAGCGATATCAGGGACAAATCCAAGCTTGGAGCATACATAGTAATGCGCATATCACGGATCATATCTCGTTATCCTGCAGGATACAGAATCTTTTAGTCTTTCTTTTTAATCTCTCTATCACAGATTAGGCTTGCCAACTTAAAACTGTGGGACAATATTTTCACTTCCTTAAACCTTAAGTGAAAGGTGGTGTTTTTTTTTTTTTTTTGAATACAACATTCTTCCAGCAATCTTCTTTGTTTACATCAAACCCTTCCAGCAAAAGTCTGTTCTACCAAGCTACCCAAGAGTCCTATAAACCAAACCAAAATAAATGGTATTCATATTGGTACATATATAACGCTTTTCTACTCTAAGTGAGCATGCAATCAATTACTACAATCCATTCACCCATTCACACAGCACTGTATAATAAGCCTTTAAGCACTTTCTAACTATCTCGCAGACAATCACATCCAATTTGGGGTTCAGTATTTTGCCCAAGGACACTTTGACATGCAGACTGGAGGACTCACTCTACCTCCTGTGCCACAGCTGCCAAACTCATTTAAGAAGTTTTAAAAAACACCTTGAAACTTTACAATTTGCCTGCAGGGAAAAACGGTTTAGTCAGTTCGAGCAGATTCAATCCTGCAACCTTACTGAGCTGAATCTCTTGTACCTTTACCCTACCATATCTTCAGCAGGGCTTAAAGTGGCAAACCCATGACACTATGCAGTGGTGCAGTAGGGGAAAATTATTCTCTTCAAAATAACTCCCAAAATGATTTGGGACTTGTTTTCTTTGTATGCAGGTTATGTGATCAGCTGACCTGTGTTGCTGCTTTGGTTATGAGGTTTACTGCTGTTTGTGGATTTAGCCCATGTAACATCTGCTAATACACTGTATAGTGTGGATGGCTATCGACCAATATTGCCTCCTAGTCAAATTTGCATGCATCAAGATCTAATTAGTTCATCCCTGAGTCCAAACATTTGTGCAAATTTAAAGAAATTGCCTTAAAGTTTTTTCTTGAGATGCCTTTTCATAAGAATGTGATGGATGTAAAGTCAGTGACTTTTACCTTTTACCACAACATCTATCTAATCTGTTCTTCCTTGATTCCATGTGAGCATTAGTGACAAATTACAAAAAATTCACATTCACAACAAAGAGACAGACGGACAAACAGAAAACCCGTACTGTCAGGGCTATTGCTGGGTTTCCTCACTTATGTCATTTTATTTTTCCATCCATCCATCTTTTTTTAAAACGCTTATCAAATTTAGAGTCGCCGGGAGGCTGGAGCCTATCCCAGCTGTCATAGCTGTTAATCAGATTCTAGCAAAGTTCCTAGAGGAAAGCTAATGTGTGGCAGTGGTTTTGTGACTTTACCACATTTCAACTGTGATTAGTTTAGGTTGATCTGAACACAGCAATTGTGCTCAGGTACAGGTCAAAACAACTGGATCAAGCAGTTTGCTTGTATTGGTAATGCAACTTGACTTCAATTTGATCTATCTACACAGCATTATGCAAGTTTGAGCTGAATGACTCCTGCACCCATTTAGTGTACATGGATGCATACTATATAGCTGGACTACCAACAGAATATGGGTTTTTGACATGTGAGCAGATCAGACCTTTTCCTGGACCTTCTTGTGTATGATTATAAATGGCTGGATTTAAATACTGAATTCAGAGGCAGAAATATGTTGCAGACCGTTCACTTTGGGATTTATTCAACACAGAGACAGAAAAATATGGTGTTACTGTAGAGTACAGCTTCCACCAACAACAGCCCTAGAATGGAAAACAGGCAGCCTTTTAGTCTGCCACCAGGGAGCTTAGTCTGTCACCACCACCATGTACAAATGGCCATTAAACCAAGTAATATCTCTCAGTGCTTTAAATTACAGAATATATTTTTTACAAACACTAAAAATAAAGAATAAATTTACATTAATATCACATAAGCCAGAACTTCAGTGAAACACCTACAAAGAAAAACTACCCCCCCCCCCAAAAAAAAAGAGAGAAAAGAAAGAAAAGAAAAATAAAAATGGTCCCCAGTGCTATCTTTTCCTCCTATGGTCCCTTTAACTTGTGTTCAGCCCCCCAGGGACACATTTGCATGAAAACCCTGGAGAAGACCAAGGAGACGATTGGTGACTTCACTTTAAACACCCCTGCATGCAATCTTGCACAAAGAATACATTTTCCACTTGTTTACCACACCATGATCAATTATATTCCCATGGGTAAAGCCAGCTCTTTGTTTTAAAGGGACCTGTCAACCAAACACAGAGTAGCTGTTACAGCATCTGGAAGACACTGAGCCACAATGAAATTAGGGTTGTCATGATATCTGATTTTTTTTTTTTTAACACACAGCTATCATGGACAAAAGAATTTGTGATGACAATATCAAAACATGTACTAAAAAATTGGGAGGAAAAAAATGCTATCAGGCAAATTATGGATACCTTTATTTATTGCAGTTATTTGTGGATCAAGGTATTTGATGTAGGGGCAAAGTGAATCAGCTAGGAGTGTTGGTGATTACAACATGTATATCAAATGAGTAAATACAGTTATTAGAATGTAACATCAAAAATATGTACAAAGGACATTAAAATATCAAAACAACTCTAATAAGGCAAGTAGTCCAAAAAATACTTGGCAAAACCAGTATGAATAAATGTCACTGACACATGCAGTACTCCGTTTTTACAGCTAAAACAGAGCACCAAACTACATTGACTCAATAAGACCGGCCATAAACTAGTCACACTCGTGAGTCAATGTGCAGGGCACAGTAGTGCAATTTAATAGAGCAGCTAGCATTAGCTCAGAGTGCTTTGAAAACAAAAAAAACAGGAGAGCAGAAAACCTGCAGCAAGAGCAGTCATCAAACTCATAATTAAAATTAAGATTTAAGTCCTCAAATTTCACCTCTCTCTAGTGCCTCACTTAAAAATGTAACAACAGTTGACCCATAATTGGAGTGAACATTGTCATATGGATCCTCGTGATGCACATTGGTTTGGTAAAATGGTCATAATCATAATATGTAATTATATAATAAAAGGTTTTAAAACCCAACCAATGATTTGGACCAGAGCAGACAAATTATTGATTTGAAAACCCCTGCTGAGGGTCTAATATAAGCAAGTCCTGATTTTTACACTTACCACATTACTTATTTTGTCTACCTTTAGAAAAATATTATCTTATCCACACATGACAGTATTTCGACACGTGAGATGGTTTGCACTTGGTGTGTGTTAGAAGATATGCTAAAGTTAGCGGGTATGCTAGCATTAGCTAACATTAGTCAGAATAAAGCATAGAGACTATAAAAGATGGACGTAGCTTCCGGGTCGGAAAAATGAAGCCAATGCGGAAGTGCCTTAAACCTGCATTCTGCCTGAAGGCCACCAGATGGCAATAGCTGTAGTTTTTAAAAGACTTCCAGTACTAAAGAAGTCTATGGGAAAACGGTTCTCTGTTTTGACCTGTGTAAACCTTTTCATGTTGAGTTTAAGTCACTCATTTTGGGGCATATTGAATAAAAGATGAAATCTATTTTATAAATCTTGGTCATACTTTGTTTCAAAATGGAGGATTATCTGTGGTATGAAACTGCACGTTCATTGGCTAATGACCTGCCAATCACAAGTCATTAACTAATGAGCGGTTTTTTTGCAACCAAGATGGCGACAGCAAAAATGCTAATCTCGATTTAAATACCCTACTTTCCTTTCTCCTGACAGGCAAATTTCCATTTAGGCAAACAACTACATTAGATAAAAAATGACTTTTTTCTAGCTGATGTTCGCTAACATAAGCTTACCTGCTAAAGCAGACAAGTAACTTGATACTCAGTGTACCTGCTAGATAAATTTAGCTTGGGCATTAGTGGCGCCCATAAGCTAACATTAGCTACTGTTGCTCACTGATGATGATGGGAGTGGAGGAGAGACATTGAGGCAAAGCACTTGAGAGTGTCACATTTGTGAGTCGAAAAATTCAAAATTTTACCTGAGTTCTTCACATAGAAATCACTTTACAGGCTTTTAGAGGCAAATGAGAGTTGTGTAAATTCTTAATTTTTAGATTACATTATAATCCATTCAGACATTGGCAAAGAATAACACTTAGGACAAAAAATATATGCAGTCCTGTGGAAAGGAAAGTTTTCAGAGAACTGAAAAACTTTACTGCCATTTTTTTTTTTTTTTTTGAAGAAGCTGTCTCCTGGCAACCCTTCCAAAACAAGTCATACTTGTTCAGTCTTTTTTCTAATTGTACTGTCATGAACTTTAACTTGTAACATGCCTGTAGAGTCTTGGATGTAGCTCTTGGGTTTTTTTGCAATTTTTCTGAGAATTGAACAGTTTGATCTTGAGGTGAATTGTATCCACTCCTGAAAGGGTATTTGTGTTACCACAAACCTGAATGCTCCAGACCAGCAAACTCCCAAAACTTCTGCTTTTATAGAAGTGCTCACACGTGCTGATGATCAGTTAATCAGGTGCATCTGATTAGCAGCACCTAGCTGATATGCTCGGGATTTCTATGGAAGCAGTAAGGGTGTAATTAGTTTTTCACAGGACTCTATGCAGTCCTTTGAAACCTTTCTTTTTCACAAGACTGTAACCTAACACATGTTTAAGGTGTGTATTTATGATTAGAGCAGCCTGCATTACCAGCTTATGATGACATGATCAGGGTTATTATTTAAGACTTGACAAAACTTCTCTAGAGAGGATATACAACTGCTTTTACAGAACCTAATCTCATAGTGTCTACCAAACACTGACATCTTTACAGTCCTATAGTGTTCCAGTGATCTACCCTGGTCCTGTGTTGCTCCCGATAAGCCCACTGTATGCTATCTTTATCCCTCAATGGCCGTCAGTACTTTGCCAACACAATAAACATCCTATAGGCTACTTTTCAGTAATGTCTTCCTTCCCTGTGGATCACTGGTCATGATGTTGTGTCAGTTGGGTGAATTATAGTCAATTGGTTGCATAATCAACCCACACATTCATCACAGATACTGTTCCCCATGGCAACCCCGTTAAATAAATGAGTCCCTCACTCGATTGTGCCTCACTCTGACTCCAGCTTTGCTCTTTAATTCTCTCTGTTCCATGATCTGTCTCTGTCTCCGTCACTCCTACTTCTTGTCCTTGTCTTTATTTGTCCCTCAGTCATTTTCAGTTTTCTGTTTCTACCTCTCACTTTGTTCTTTCTTGTCCATTTTCTCTTAGGTCCCTGCCGTCTGCCCCTGGCTGTCCTGTGGCTTCCACTATCAGTCTATCTGTCTAGACATCCTCCCACCTCGTCAGTTCTTCTCCTGTCTCACACCCTCTCTATACCTTCACCCTTTTTGTTTCTGTCTCTCTCTCTCTCTTGTTGACACTTTCCCTGTCCTTTCTTCTCGCTTCCTCTCTAGTCCCCAGACAGCAGAGCAGACAGAGCTTCTGGGAGCTGGCAGCAGTGTCTAATGGAGACATATTAATGCAATGTAACTGATGCTCTAAAGACATTAATTCAGGCTCCAGAGAGCAACAGAGTTTACTTATGGCTTTGAGTAACTGCTCATGCTCCTGTAGATTTTAATAATCATCCTGCAAATTCCATGTGTTTGCAGGGTGTTGTCATTTTACGTTTTCTTTTTAGTTCCATTCTAGCTGACATAAAATCTTTGCTGTTTTGCTTAACTGATGCCAGCTTCCCTTACATTGATGAGCAATAACATGTAGCATGACAGTTTAGCACCAAAATATGCTTGTTACATGTCTTTTTTTTTTTTTTTTTTAGTCACTGCAGGTTCCTAAATTGCATTAAGACTTCCTCAAGGATAAACACGTCCCTTATGGGAAATATAAACAAACTGATCGATGTTGCCATCTTTCAGAGTTCTGTAGGCATGATACTGTTCGGTGGAATGCAGGGTAATTCTGCGCAACTGGAGCTTTTTAAAAGCTTCAGCTATTATGAACGTAAATAGAGAGAAGTTAAAGGTGATAAATTACTGCTGAGGAGTATCTGTGGTAATGTTTTGTAATGGAAAAAGCTTGTACAAAACCAGGACCTGTGTCTAAAAAGTCAAAGTCTGAGGTCCAAGGCAGGAACCTCTGAACTGATCTTAATCCAGCTAAAGGGGACAGAGCTTTTTCTGTCATGAAACAACCTGCCTGAGAATCTCACCAAATTCAGAAGTGGTTTAGAAGAAAGACATACTTTTAGACAAATATGGTTTGGACTAGGTTTTTGTTCCTGATGGGGACCTCAGTAGATGGCACTTTGCATCCCTATGGCTCTATATATTGTCTGCATTTAGAAAATATTTTTAAAACACATTTAATTTGCAAACAAGCTCATGTAGAAACTTGTTTCAGTTGCACAAATTTCCTGTGTGACAGGAAAGTTTTCTTGTGATGCAATGTTTCCATGATAGATCACAGGCCCTATGGTAATGGGCCACAGATAGGCCACAGACTGCTGGCTGTGAGATAATGTGCCAGAAAATTAGAATCTGATAAATCACTCGTATATTTGCTCTGCTTTTGGGTGGAAACTTGGCAATCAAATCAGGGTTTGTTCCAGATTTGTCGCAACTGTGGTGATGCAACACAAAGAGTTTCACATCTTTGTGAAACTCATGTCTAAGGCTGGGTGTCACATGGATTAATATTCTGTTCATTCCAATAAAGGAATTAAGGCTGCATTAAATATTAAAAACACATACGTTGCAACACATTTCAAGAGCACCACAAACAACGGTCTTCAAAACGCTCATACAGTTGAATCAGCATCACTTTAAAACTGGTTCAACAAAGGCAGGGTTTATTGCAGGGTTGTAGCATTAGTTTAATCAAGGTGTGCCTAATGCACAAAGTGGCATATGGTGAATCTAAATTTTCAATTAATTTAAAGTCCAGCACAAAATATTAAACAAATTGGAAGTAATGTTACAGGCTGTTCAGGGCTGACGTCACAATGACATCTGGACACTTTTCATCAGCAACAGAACAAAGACGTAGTTTGTACATTTTTACACGATGTTATACACATTAACTATCAATGAATTACATTACATCCAACAAGTGTTTCTATTTTTCTGACAGATGAAGTCTGAAAACTTATGTATGCCATAAGTAAAAGTGGCATATATAGTAAACCATCTTCAGAGACAAAAGTATTTACAAAACTGTGGTTGAACTTCCATCAGATTTGAATTTCTTAATTTCCTCCATTTAAAAAGTATAGAAATGTAGCAGCAAGAGTGAAAGGGGAGGTTTACATGATCATAGTGAGACCTGCTATGATGTATGGTTGGAGACAGTGGCACTGACAAAAAGACAGGAGGTGGAGCTGGAGGTGGCAGAATTGAAGATGCTAAGATCTTCACTGGGAGTGACCTGGATGGACATGATTAGAAATGAGTATATGAGAGGGACAGCTCAGTTTGGAGACAAAGTTAAAGAGGCAAGGCTGAGATGGTTTGTCCAATATATCCACTGTCCCTCTTCTGCACATGTCCAAAGGATGTTGAAGATAGAACTGCCAGGCAGGAGGAAAAGAGGAAGATCACAGAGAAGTTTCATGGACGTAGTGAAGGAGGACATGCAGAGGGTTGGTGTGACAGAAGCAGATGCTTGGCATAGGGCGAGATGGAGGCAGCCTGTGCCACTGTGGTGGCCCCTAAATGGACCAACCGAAATCAGAAACTGCAGAAACGTGAGGAAACAAACCTTATGTTGATAGTGAGACACTTTGGATATGTTTGGCGATCTTTTTGTAATGAAAACTGGAGTAAACTTTTAGTTGTTTGAAGTGTTTCTGAATCTAAAACTAAACTCTTTAAATTCTTTAAAATTTCAACATACCATATAAAGTAGACTGGCACATAGTGCATGTCATATTTAATGGATTGTTGTGTAGGCTATATATTCTTCATATACCTCATTTAAACATCCAAACTTACAATGAATTGTTTCTGCTAAAAAGTTTTGTGTTTCCAAACCAGTGGGCTAGTAACTAAATTAGATGACAAACTCCATTTGATCAGTGCAGCATTATATGCATCCATGTGCTTCAGTGAACACTGTAGCCTAACTCTGCCTCTAGTTTAGACTTACTGTAGAGACAACCAGACTACAAAACATTTTCAGATGTGACACAGAAACCAACCTAATATGTTAGGCTTACACTATTTGAACACAATGGTTTCATTTGAGATCAGTTTCACAGATACACTTTGCGCTGGCTTATCTTCTTCTACCAGTATGAAACTTGTCTCTTAATTTAATCCAAGTTACTTTCTCAAAATCAAAGACCAACCATCTATGAAGTTGCCCACAATGCACCCACTTACATGCGTCAAGAGCTAACTAACTAGATGTAGACTTCTCACTAGTTTGACTATCAGTTGCATATAAGTCTTGGTCATGGTCTGTCTTCGTGAAATGGGCCCCAGGTCTGTGCTGACCTAGAACTACATCGTCAGAGGTCTGTACTATGAAGCAGGAGTTGAAGGCAAGGCTGTAGCTATGAAGTCAACTTTTAACAAGAGACCAAATCTCAGTTGGACTCTCAGGGATCTAGGTCAAATAAAAGCTGAAATTCTGCACTCCAATCACATATTGATTGTTTGATTTCAGATCCACTATACTGGTGTACAGTG
>VUQI01029056.1:0-11317 GCA_015106735.1 Paratilapia polleni | reverse complement strand
AAGGTAAAAAATAAAGACATTCAAAGCCCCCCCCCCCCCCCAAAAAAAAAAAAAAAAAAAAAAAAAAAAAAAAAAAAAAAAAAAAAAAAAAAAAAAAAAAAAAAAAAAAAAAAAAACTTTTGTTTTATTTTCTCAGAGTTACATATGAGATCAATCATTTTATTACCTTTGGCATGTTTTTTCTCCTGTTTCTTCTCATTTTACTACCCCATGCTCATATTTATTAGCATGTACAAACAGATAGGATTGAGTCAACTCAGAAAAATAGGCTGATTTCACACTCTATCATGAAAGGAAAGCAATTCTCCTCAATCTGCAATTTGCTATTTTGCCAAAGGGAAGAGATGCACACTTGAACTCAAACATGGCGAATTAAAGCAGTACAAAAAATATAACAGCGAATTAAGGTAAACAAACCAAAAAAAGGGATGTTTTCACCCATATCAGGCGTGTAGGTGGAGTCTTATTATTATTTATTAGGATATTTAAAAGAAAGAAGGAAAGCGAGAAAGACCTTCAGCAAGAAAGGAAAGAAGGTTAAAGAAGGAGTGAAGCACAAAATAAGTACGAACATTGGTGATAAAAAGTGTGTATATATAAGAAGTGGAAGGGTTTTCTTTATGGAAGAAGAGCCACAAGAAGAATGCCCAAAGACAAGATGTACAGTAATTCAAAACATACAGTAATTGGTCACAAACCACATTGTTATTCATGGTGGAACAAACTAAATTAAAAATTCATCAGAACAGAATTAAAATGAACTAAGCCAATTGGTCTTGAACAAGATAAAGCAGGTCTGACTAAATACACTAAAATGAAATTAACACACTTAGCTTATCATGTGATTAAAGGCTGGCTGATGATAAAAGACGTATGGCCTGATTCTTGCCACAGTGTTGAAAACTTGCTTTAAATATTTACAGTCGAGTTCAAACAGCTTAAGTAACTCAGCCGTAGTGATTCAAAGGGACATGAGTAATTTCAACGAGGATATTAAAAAGTGTCCAATGTGGCCTTGTATTCAGGTCTTCAAACATGAAAAAAAGAAATAGATTAATGACATAATTGATTAAGCATTTATCAGTCTTTTCTCAGCAAGAGTGGGTGTCATTGCATTTATGAAGCAGTAGCCATGTTTAACATGACCAAACTCCCTTTAAGTTGAGGCACTCAGATACTCAAACAGTTATAATTCAAGGCACGTAAGCACAGATTCTCACTCACACACATGACGACAGCTAAATGAGACTCTCCAAACTTTCTCCACAAAGCCTCTGAAGTTGCTTTCTGAGAACATTTACCCCAGAGGTTAGTTATCACTTTGCCTATCTCTTGGTCTCTTCCTCCTTTCATCCATTGCTTATTCTATCCTCCACCCTTTTGTTCCTCCCCAGAGGAGAATCAGACATTTCACCACTTATTAATGGTACTGACAGGTATAGTTATGGCCACCCAAATTTACTCCTTCCAGGTATCATATATTGAGAATTATGTGTAGACTAAAAAAGTGGCAGGTGAGTTTACATTATACTGTTGCTGTTGTTACTGTCACTCCCTTTTCAGCAGCCTCAAATAAATCTTTTCACAAGAGGCAAAGAGGCATAATCTGTAATAAAATATCAGTTATACAGCAGCTAAAAAATCAAAAGATGCACCAATCTCACTTGCTCCTCTTGATTCTACATTTACGCACACTTAAACATGTTACATGTAGTCACATAGTAACAGAAATATAACCCACCAATGAGGGGAACAGAGTCTGACGTGGCTGGCATGATCTCTGCTACCAGAAGCATGAAGACAGTTAGCGAAAGCAGCACCGTGATGCCTTGAGACAGATACCAAGAGAGACACAGTGAAAGAGAGCATGAGCATATACATAATGATGTAATTAGGGTCACTGGTGTATGAAATTATTCTTGTAATTACTTATATATGTAATCAGTTATGTTCTCGTGACTACAACCATTTGTCAGATGGTGGCCCCTCTGACATGTTCAAGGTAGGTTAAAGCTTCAAAACCCCCTGAATCACCCTGACTTTGTAGCTGGTGATTGCTCGTGGACAGATAGCTATTCATCACCTCACTGCACTGATAAAATGCATTTAGTGTAAAGCCTCTTATTTTAAAATTCAGTTCTTTTAAAGTGAGTTTAAATGCATGAATTCATGACTTTTGTGGACAAACCCTGCATGTGAGGGTACCTTAACGTTGGTGTAAAGTGGTACTGATTTAAAGTAACACTTTCCTTTAACAACTTAAAGAATGCCTTTTACTAAAAACCCTCCAATAATATACATTTTTATCTTAGACCAACAGCAGTTATTTCAAAAGTTAAGCAAAGCCAATTCCCTTAATAAAGCTTGATCAATATTCTATATCTGAGGCGAGTATCAATTATTCTTTCTTGTTACTTATTCGCCAACATATACAGTACACCATTACATATCTGCAGTTATGTGTGTTCAGCATCTCCCTCTCACCCAGAGAGATTTTTTCTCCTGAGTCTGCAGGTAAAAGGAAGACCAGCAGGGCCAAGCCAGAGATCAGCACACAGGGAATGAGCAGATTTAGTCCATAATACAGAGTCCTGCGGCGCATAGTAACTGTAAACGTCACATCAGGGTAGGGCTCCTTACAGCACTCGTAGTACAGCTCATTACGCTTGGCTGGCACACCTGAGGGACACAAATTCAGATATGTTTTTGTGGACTGAAGAAGTAACTTCATTTAAATACTTGTTACAATGTATATAAACCCAAACACCATATGACAAATTACTTTCAACTGTAAGGATTCTCCTTCCATATGGACGGAGGAATAGACTGATGAAAGAAGCAAAAGATGGGTCAAAATATATCTTGGATGTCTAGAATATCTGGAATACCCCATTCCTGAATTAAATGAACTGAATTTTATTAATTCAACCCTGAAAACCTTCCACGGGAGTTGATTTGACTCAAATCAGCTTTCGAACTGTATCCTGTCTTTATTTTCACCTTGTATTAAAATGTTTGGCAAGCTAAAAGAAAATAAAGTAGCCACATTCTTTGAATTTTAGAACTTTATCACCTTAAACTTCAACTCCAGCGAAGTGGTTATAGCAGCACTCACATATGGCCTAGCTACACCCATACCAAAGTGTCAAACAGTTGCTCTTGCAGGCCATCTGGCCCTGTCTGACACCCATTTCAAGCTAGCCATAACCCCAGGGGCCCTGGCACTGGGATCTCCTTCTACTCTATCCCAGCTGGAAACACTCGAGGGGTCTTCCAAAACTTCTCCTCTTTCCAGTCAATTCATCACAGTTCGTTTTGTAAGTTGGCAAAACCTGATGTCAGTGTAATAAGGGGAGTGCAAATGTATATAATGTATAGCATCTGCATGGTCAGTTAGGCCTGAATATTTTAGCTTTTCATTTATTTAAAAATGATTAAAAATATTGATTTAAGGAAACCAGTGATGTAACACCCCACTCTTTGGTGGCAAACTGAATAAAGCAGCCTTTTTATGCAGCATTCTGACTTCCCATACAGTAAATGTTATCAAAGTTTGCTTTCATCTCATCTCAGGACATAGACAGAAATCCCTGAAGGAAGCTGTATAAATAGGTTTTGAGGTAAAATATAACAATTCAAGCTTCCGTCTGATGGAGTGCTAAACAAAAACAGCTCTCTTACCCACAAGATCCCACTCTCCATTTGGTATGTAAGTGGATGTGTCCACGTCAAGCATTTGAAGGTCCAGAAGCCAGCCATTGTGGGTCCATGATCCAAATTTCAAATCACACTTCTGCACATCGAAGGGAAACCAACGCACATCGATGTAACAGGTGCTCTTCAGGATGCCAGGGGGAATATACTGGCAGTTACCCGACGCATTCACCAGCACGTTGGTGTGGAATGTGGCATCAAACCGCTCATCCGCACTGTGAAGAAAGCAAAGGACAGCAATGTGTACATGCACTTTAAAAAAAAATGTATTCATTGACTCATAATAAAATAACCTTGTGAGTGAATGTAAGCTGTGATGGAAGAATTTTGTCCCATTTGCTTGTTTGTAGCTGTTAAAAACTGTTTTGAAGTGTCAGAAAGTTGATTCTGTTCATCTGGACGTAGCATTTACAGTGGGAGAAACGTTAAATCACTCATCCAAGTCACTTCTTCAGTCTCAGCTGACTGCAGGTTTCCCCAACCTTATAAACAGTACATTTGCATAATGACCAAAACTAGCACCATTGACTAACAATGGGCCATGAGGTCGGTTTCATGATCATTAATATGCAAATTGTCATGACCACTGATCAATGGCCATGAGTATCATTCACAGAAAGTTGGGGAATGGCTGCAATCACAGCATTGTAAGATGGTGAAAGATGTACTCTAAGGAAACCTCCTCGGTTCAGAGATGGTTGTTCTCTTTTCATGTAAATGGCCTCCTTGACTCCCCGGTCAATCCAGCTAAGCTTAAAATGGTGCTCATGTGCCCGTAACTACATGAGAATACATTTTTATTATATTTCCTTCTTTCCACAATGGCCCTGAAGCTTTGCTAGGCTCTAAGAAATAAGAAAATGCACAATGACACTCTTTTCAAAAAATGTGGTTACACCAGGGACAGGTCACCAGTCCATTATGGGGCTAAAGCAGACACCACCACTGTGCTGCCTTCCTTCATAACATGCTTGTTACAAAAGCAAAACAAACAATGTCTAATTAGCCCTTTAGGTCGGCCCACATCTTTAATATCGTTAGTGTTTTTGTACCAGTATTTGTGGTCTGAAAACTGGAGACAGAGACAGGTGGTTGTAGCCAGCAGTTATGCATTAGGCGTTAATACTTTTGGTTTGAGTCACCGAAGTGGACCTCTCTATTCTGTTTGTGGTGTTGGTGCCTTTTGGAGCATTTTTAATGCAATTACCTGAAAAATAACATGCATAACATGCATGTCCAAGACGTTCAGTTTTGGTGAGTGAAATTCTAGGATTTTATTAGTTTGTTACTTAGCACTACTTAGCAATTATATGCAATACACACAGACAGTATATGGATGTACTTTTCTAACCAAGTTTGTTATTGTTAGCTGATAACTTAGCATTACGGTGACTCTGCTGTTTGAATCTAACGTGCCACAGCAGTGAGCAGTCAACTTATGAGCAGCAATGATTAAAGGCCAGTTTTGGAAAGGCTTTGAATAAGTAAAATCTGAAATAAAATCTGAAATACTGACAATATTCCCAGTAAAGTACCAAAAATCAATTAATTATTTGAAGTTAAATCTGTAAGTCTAAAAGTGTTAAAACTAGCACTTGAGGACAGATGCTTACAATAAAGAAAATGCCTGCACATAACCTTGGTTCTACTTCAGCTCTGGTACTCCACTTGAACTCTGATTAAGTATTAAAGAGCAGCTCCTCTGAAAAAAAGTGCCAGAGGCAAAACCTGAACTTTTAGAGAATTTACAGTATATGGCAAAAGTTATAATACAAACTAAATTTCCAGTGAAGCAACTAGCTGGAAGAATGTACTGTACATCATTCTTCATTATGACAAGTGAGCAGAAGAGAAAAGATGAGTCAGCTTAGACCAGCGAATACAATACAAATTTAGTAAAACATTGAAAATAAGGTTTGCCATTGTGCTTTTTTGGATTATCAATTTCTTTGCAACAAACTAATCTTATATCCTTGATAGAATAGGTGGATTACATGCACACATTTACAGCTAATATAACCAGTTACTCTTGATCTTCTTTGATCAGCTGCAAAAAAAAAAAAATTATACCACAAAAGGAGAAAGAGTTTCTCAGATTCCTTCTAATTTCAGCTTCGTGAAAAAAAGGACAAAAGATTGATAGTTTTAAGTAGGTTTGTGGCAACAAATTGGGAACCGTGAGTCTATTTACCTAAATTATTGCTTGTGTGATTGTGTAATTAACATTGTGAATAAAAAAATAGATGTTTTGCTCAGAAAAGGACTAACCTGAAGAAGTAGACAATGCTAGTAAAAAGTATATACAGCAGTAGTGGAAAATGTAAACCCCACAAAAACCCTGCATAAAAAAGGAACAGACCACTGATGCTGTGGAGAATACGATCAGCAAGGAAGGAAAATGGATGGTTTAGGAGAAAAAAGAATCATTCCTCATTCATCATTCCTTTTTGTAAGGCCTGCAGTATTTTTTTCAAGAATAAAAGTTGGTTTAAATAGTGTGTTTATTACACAAAAATACCCTGACATGCACACACATGTGCAAACTATTAGACATGCCCTGCATTTATTACTGTGAGCCATAGTAAAACCCTATGTAGATATAACAGTTCTTTTAGTTCACAACCCACACCACTTAAGAGCTCAAAGCCACACATGGAACTCCACATAAAGGTACAGTATAAAGGCACAGACGATGCACCCATAAATGCACACCTAAATAAGCACACACATACACACAATTCAGTCCCCAGTGAGTGAGATAATATCAATGTGTCTGAAATATCCTGCAGCCAAATTCAGCCCTGACAAAAGAACGTGGCTTGCATCTCAACCAAAATGTGTAGTTGGCCCCATGTTTTTTTGTCCCTGCCTCTTCTCAGATTGAGTGATTTACCTTTTTCTGGAGGGTCAAGTGTTGCACTTTATATCTCTGCTGTGTGTGTTGCTATCAGCTGTGGCTCCTGCAGGTACTGAGGGAGGGATGTGTGGGTTGGCCAAGGTGGAGCCATGCAATGAATTATTCAAGCTTTGGCCTTACTTTATCTGGATGTGTGCGCTTTCCTGCAATCAGCGCTTACACACATCGTAGCAGAGAATGTCCTGAAGTGTGTGTGTATGAGTGGATGTTGGAAAGTACACACTGTTCCTAAATTGTCTAATCGCAAATTTCAATTTTCACTTAAGACACTTGGCTGCCCCTTTAGATTGGCTGTAGTTTTGCCGCATTTCTTTGTGTTACACCTCCACCATGCATCCATCCACAGTTACATATGAATATATATATATATATATATATATATATTCATATGTAATTGTTGATGTTATGTTATATATGAAGTGCATAATTACATGTAGGTTTTACACCATGTGCATGTAACATTAAAGATCTACAGGATGGTAAATTTTTACATTTTCTATAACATATTCTGAAAGACTTAATAATGGAATAACAGACTTTTTGCAATGTAAAAATTAGAATTATTAAAACTGCATACAACTGGACAAGTGATATCCCTGGGAGAGTGAGAAGCTGTCATGCTCACACACACACAAACACACTGGCCAAAGAGCACTGTGGATATGTCAGAGTGCAGCAAGAGGGAAACAGAGACTGACTGATAGTTACAATGGTGGCAGTGACAGGTTTCTGCACCATGGGATATGACTCACCAAGCTTTATTCTCACTAACTCAACACCTGACTCTCAATAACAAAAAGAAGGAAGTCTTTTGGACATGAGGCAGAAAAAGGGCCATGCGGGGTGAACAAATTATAAACACACCATTCGAAACATGCAAAAGGTAACTATCTTTAAACAAGAATATGTAAAATGCCATATTATGTACCTTAATTGTTTACTCTAAAGCTTTTGATTGATGCTTGTCATCATGTTACATGAGGCAAAAGGGCGACAGAGGGCATTACAGATTGTTTTTTTTTCTAAATCACTTTGATATTTCTTTGCAATCATCTTTTTTTTCTAAAACTGAGAAAGATAAGACTAAAATAGAGATAAAGAATGTGTGTTTCTCCGGAGGAAACAGCTAACACCTTCCCTGAAGCTTTTAGTCAAGCATAGTTGAGAACTACACGAGGTCAGTGCCTCAGACTCAGAATGGCTGCATGAAGTACAAACCAATCCGTCCATGTGCATTATGTCATATCCCAGAGATACAGCCTCAGGGCATCATGACATTAGGCTTTCTGTTTGACAGCCTCAAGGCTCCGGGGTTAACTAGCCGGACAGAACAGAGGCAGAAAGCAAAGCAATGTTAAATGGATTACTTATAAACTTATTTGATCTTCAAATCATCAAGTAAGGAAGGAAACAGGAAAAAGAAGACTTGGAATGTTACACAATAATGATATATGACATAATTGCTGTCAGTGTGTAGGTTTTTTGTTGTTTTTTTTGCATACAATTTATTGAGCACAGTGCAAGTTTCAGAGTTCATTACTGTTAATTTTCATACTTTCGTAAGTAAATGTTTTGCTGTCACTTTCTCTTCTTCTTCTCTTCTTATCTGGGTTTCTTATAAACCATGTTGAAAACCAACATGAATTTTGAAAACATGCACATGGTACTAAAGACAACAGATATTTTCTTTCATTCAAGAGTTCAATAATTTTAATGGATCAGAGAAACATCATGAAATCCAGCCATCTGTCTATTCAACTATCCATCCAGATTAAAAGAAAAATCCATACCCATCTATTTGATTACTTCTCCATTCATCTATATGGCCTGTTACAATGGTGTGTGCTGTATATTTATCTTTTCTGCTGACATAATTAGGATTCAGTCTGTGTTTTACCTCAGTCTGACATCCTTTATGTACCTCACTGCTGTAAAGACCACTTTCTGCTCCCTATAATAACAGAGAGGTCAACAGCTTAAATATTCTGCTTGTTATAGACCTATATATTTATACCAGGGTTTCAAACATATGGCCTGGGGGCCAAAAGAGCCCCACTGAAGACTCCAATCCGGCCCACTCGATGGCTTTGGAAAATGTGAAAATGACATCACTATAATGAGTCAGAATGGGTAATTTACTCCGAGCCATCAGAGGTCTGAATCATTGTCAGTTTTACAGCCTTTCTTACTGACATCATCCACAACCAAAGACAAAACATTAAACAGAAAATAAAGTGGCATTTTTTATTTAGTATTCCATTAAATAAGAGAAAAGTTTCAGTTTTTTCACTTTAGATGAACCATTAAATATCAGAGTTTCCGTTTGTTTTTACATAGGGTCCACAGGGGGAAAAGAAAAAAGACATTTTCTGTAAATTAACAGATAGTTTCTGTCTTTTAATTATGATTCAAAGTTCAGTTAATGAGCTGCCAGTACTTTTTCTGTAATTTTACAGATTTGTTTATGTAATTGAATACTGTAAAACTCTGGCTGTGTATTGTGGATGTAAAAGCCTAACTACGGACAAGATTTTGAAATTAGCAATAGCTATAAACTCTCTGTGCAGCACATCAGTTACATGTTAAACTGCATTCTCTCTATGAAATAAAAACTTAAATAAAATAAATAAATAACTTCTTAGACTGGATAGGCTCCAGCCCCCACCCGCGACCCTGAATAGGATAAGTGGAAGAAAATGGATGGATGGATATTTCTTAGAGAGTCGTTAATCCCAAAACACTGTTGATGGTTTTCTTTGATTTATTACAGAAGCTCTTCTCTGTGAGACGTTTTATTTTTCTGAAGATATCTCAGGCTCTTCATCATCAGGTTTACAAATGGAGGGTTTATTAAATGTTTTCAAATTAACTTACACTAACAAAAGGGAACATTTTGTATTTTTTAATATAGGTTATTAGGAATCAGTTTTAGTGGTCCAGCACATTTAAAATCAAATTGGGCTGTGTGTGTCCCACAACTAAAATGAGTTTGACACCCCTGCTTTAACAAACACACACATTAAGTAATGCTTCCTGACATACAGTCAAAGAAACAACATATACAAAGACTAATGTGGACACAGTAAAACATATTTACTTATATTAGCCAATTATGGCAGACAAGCCATAGCAGAAGTAAAGTAGAACTCTCAGTAGAAGTAAAAACAAATATGACATTTTAATCTAAATCAGAATCTTAATATTCTCCTCTCTTAATTAAAGTTTGTTTTTTGGTTTGCATGAGGCCAGTTACGAAAACTTAAATAAAAGTTGAGTCCTGCTTAATAATTGGAGCCATGCTGATAGCCATTAGACACACTGTAATTACTGAACTGGAAGATGTCGTTTGCTAATTAAAGACTAAAACTACTGCAAAGATGGAGAATAACATAACTATTTTCCCCAGGCTGAAATGTACAGATATGTTCTGGATGATAAATCCATGACTCACTGTATAGATTATCCATGCATAAAATATCATTGTGAGGCAGTGTGAGTGAAGCAGGCTGACAATAACACAAGTAATATCAGAGAAATATGAGAGATTTCACACTGGGAAAAAATGAGCTGGCTTATCTCATTTTTATCTCTTCTTTCCAGTCCATTCCACATTTAGACAGAATCTGATCTCAGCAACCCTAAACATCATTAACACAATATTAAAACAATTCAAATGAATAAATTGATTTATGGTAAGCTGTTGTCTAATAAGTCTGAACACATCTGCTAGTCGACACAGACCGCTGGCAGCACATTGATGGTGTAATGGTGTGTTTTTTGCCAGTACTGCCTGTAATTGTATGATAGTTTGAGTGTGCATGTGGGCTAGTAAAGATTGTAGCGCTTGTTGTATACATTTACTTTCGTTCTTCAGTTTACGACTCATGGGGAGGACACCTCCACCGTGCATTCAACAATGTTTACATGGAATTATAATCATTATATTTATCAAGACTACAGACTGGGAGAAGTGGCCGTGGGTATTTTTACACAGGTGTTTACTTCGTATTCCTGTGATGAAAGCTTACAGGTATGCAGTGCAATTAGTAATTAGAAATCCATGTTATTATTGTTATTACTTAAAACTGTAAATTTATATATCTCCTCTGGAGGTACGTAAACCCTCAGGCTCAACTGTGAACTGAATCTCTAAAATTAGAAGCATCCTGTCTCAGAGTGATGCTGAAAAACTTGTTCATGCATTTATTACTTCTAGGTTGGACTATTGTAATTCATTATTATCAGGTTGTCCTAAAAACTCCCTGAAAAGCCTTCAGTTAATCCAGAATGCTGCAGCGAGAGTACTGACAGGGACTAGAAAGAGAGACCATATTTCTCCCATATTAGCTTCTCTTCATTGGCTACCAGTTAAACCCAGAATTGAATTTAAAATCCTTCTCCTCACATACAAAGTCTTAAAAAATCAGGCCCCATCATGTCTTAAAGACCTCACAGTACCACTATCCCAATAGAGCACTTTGCTCTCAGACTGCAGGCTTACTTGTGGTTCCCATGGTATTTAAAAGTAGAATGGGAGGCAGAGCCTTCGGCTTTCAGGCCCCTCTCCTATGGAACCAGCTCCCAGTTTGGATTCGGGAGACAGACACCCTCTCTACTTTTAAGATTAGGCTTAAAACTTCCCTTTTTGATAGAGTTTATAGTTAGGGCTGGATCAGGTGACCCTTA
>VUQI01029055.1:0-12479 GCA_015106735.1 Paratilapia polleni | reverse complement strand
CCGGTTTTTTTTTGCCCCCCCCCCCCCCCCCCCCCCCCGTGTGGAATAGTCGGCAGCAAGGTAAATGTCACTAAGTAAGTGCCACACTATTTTCCTTGGTGGAGGTTAGCAGGTTTTGCATGCAAAATAAAAGCAAGGAGAGGTTGGGGGAGGAGGGAGGAGTGCTCCCCTGCATGCATCTGAGCGCGCGGGCTTATCAGGAAACAGCAGGGGGACCGGACATATGTCGCTCCCCTCATTACAGGCCGAGACGGCGATAACGGGGCACTTAGTGGTGCATTTGAAACGCTGTCGAGCGGCAGCCCCGGCGATCATGGAAAAAAGCGAAGCAGGGAGCGCAGGTCGGGACGAGGATCACCACGGGACCTGCTGCTAACACACTTAAGTGTGTCATTCAGACAGCCTTCACACACACACATGCTTTACTTAAAACACACCGACTCTACAGACTTTCCAGTGTAGCTTCACCCGATTTTGCTTTAATGCCGTGTGGGAAACAGCATGCATAACTGAAAAAGGATAAAACCTCGTCTATGTGTAAAATAGTCTATTTTACATTCTCTGCATCTAATTGAATTGGGAGCAGTTGCAGTTAAACTGAATGGCACGTGTGATGCACTATTGGTAGTGGCCTATTAGGGTGAATTGAATTTGCATGGTTGGGTGGCTGCACATGTAATATGAGTGCTTTTGTAAGTAGGATAATATTACAGGCCTGGACCCACTGGGGGGAGAGGCTCCGTCACTGAAATGACCACATTTTAAAAAGTAATCCGTCTGCTCCTTACATCTGTCAGCCCCTGTAAATGATCCACCAATTGAGTGGCTTTTGTTTTTACTGTTTTAACGCAGTTGATGAAGATTATTCTCCTCTTTACTTGTGTTTTCTTTCTTCTGATATATGCCTCTAACACATGTGCTTCCATCTAAACTCAGTGAAGGAGTGTGGGATTTAAACTGAGTTGCTCAGGGCTCAATATCACTTCCTTGAATGTGTTCAAGTTGTGGGAGACTTTGAAACACTGTGTGACCACAGAAAGGTGGAGTTAGCTCAGACATCAAATTCTGACAATTTCAGTCCCCCAAAATAGCTTTAGTCTTTTCATGGCATTTCTTCAAAGGAAATATATAGAGCACCATTCAAATTTTTCTTTAAATCCATAAAGGCTGAAATGCATTGAATGTTTGCAAGCAAATTGTGAGATTCAATCCATGCACACCATATGAGCGGCATTCGAGGAGGAAAATATCTGATACTGTAGTAGCATGAGAAAGAGGAGGAGAAAAGGCAGTTTGTAAAAGACTCAGGAGCATTTAGTCTACCAAACCAACAAAGAGTGTGTTGCTCAGACAGTCTTTTCCTATTTTTTGTAGAACAAAATGTCCGCTGATCCAAAGACGCCTTTGAAAGAACACTTCACTAAAAGAGCCTTTATCACTGATGAGATAACAGGGAAAATTGGACATCAAATTACCAATAAAAGTCCCAATTTTCAGAGTATAAACACATATTTTATATGTTTCTCTTCTCATCCCACACTGAATCCTCACTGAACGGTAAGATTTTATATGAAATAGGTATGACATGATGTATAAAAATATCCACATTTTTTTGTAAGGCCTAACCTTGCGAAGTCATCATTGGTGATGACAAGTAACCCTGACCCTAGCTGCTGAAGAAGAGAAGGACCTTTTGGGGAAAAAATGCATTTTTGAGTTAGAATCTTCTATCTTTGACCACTGATTGGTAAAACTTGGGAGAACAATTTTCTAAAACCAAAAAGGACATATTCTGATAGCATAATATCAGGGTTAGGGTTTGGGGTACGTAAACCTCACAGAGTTAATATGTATTTGGTCAAAATAAATCATTACACCCTATGGAAGTTTTTCCAAGTCAGTCACAATTTCACTTTTATGAAACTGTGAGCCAGACATCTGCATATGTTTGTATATATGTACATTACTAGCTTGTTTTCATTGTCTGGACTGTGTGTATTTTGATAAGGGTAAACATAATAAGCTTCATCTCCAACCCATGTCTTTATGGCCATTGCTAAAAGTTGCTTTTTATTTTTGTAGTTTTTGTGGTATATGTCTTAAATGTGTATGTCTTCATCCAAGATGCAAAAAAAGAGCAAAGTGACCCAATATCGTCACATAGTGTGAAACTTGCCGAAGTGCATCTGAAAATTCAGCTGAGAGTTAAATGAACAAAACACCCAAACGGCGCAGATCAGACTGCTGAAGCACTGAGGCGTTACGACATGCTGTTCACACACACACACACACACACACACACCCTTCCAGCCCAAGCACTCACCACTCAGGCTTGAATGTGTACATTATTTTTGACATCAACCATTTAAGAGGACAGTATATTTTACACAAAGTGGCATTAATTAAGTCGCTAAACGCACGCTATCATGTATTTCAAAACGGCTGTGGATGAACAAAGGCAACGACAGAGGGAAATACTGTGAAAGTCAATTAGAATTTTATGTACGTTTTTAGATCTCTGGGTTTTTTTAAATGATAAATGAAGTTACTAATTTTGTCTGTGCTCTTTCTAGACACTGCAGCTTTAATTGCTAATTGTTAACAGCGAATGAATACATTTGCATATTAATTAGTTCCCAATTTACATTTTTAATTTGCTGCCTTCAAAGGGTGTGAGATAAAAGGTCGTGTTATTTTAAATAATTTATCCTTTATTGCAGGAAAGATGCTGAAAGGAAAATGTGGGGGTGAGTTTTAACCCCTAAGAGCTCTGGAATACATGTTAAAAATATATACAAATAGATATGTATTTATTTATATTTTTGTCAGTTAATTAAATGAGCTAAGAAGAAAAATGGTGTATTCAAAGTGTGTTTGATATCCAGAGAGGCGGCTCTGGACTGTTGAGTGAAGAATAGTGAAAGCACCAGAGATGACTTCTGTGGAAGTCAAGTTTGGAAACGAGACTCCCCCCCACTTTTCTCTCTGTCTTTTTCTGCTGCCTGTGTGAATGTGTGTGAGAGAGTGTGAGGGAGGGAAGGCTTTTCTTTTTATCACTCCATTTTGTCCTCTCTCCCTCCTGACACATCAATTGCTTTGGCAGCCGACGCCTTCGGTTTTCGTCTTTCACCACGAGGCAGCGGCAAGCAGAGAGAGGGAAACGAACAAGTTCAGAAATTCATTAAGATGAAAAACAGCTGCCGCTGTATTCCTTGTGAGGAGGAGGACGTGCAGCGTGTGTTTCAGTCTCTTTCTCTGTGTGTGTGTGTGTGTGTGTGTGTGTGTGTGTGTGTATTGGGGATATCGGTAGAGAGTGAGTTGCTTGCACGTGCTTACTGAGTGTCGGTGTGTTGGCTTGGTGCCACAAAAAAACGGTTTCACATGCATTCAGCAGGACGACTTGTCTTGTTGTGACAGAGTGAAAATACTCACAGGTGATTTTTTTTAAATGTGTGCAAAGTCAGTGAAAATGACCACCTAAAAACTGCCTTTGTCCTGTCCTCGTGCTCTGAATCTGCAGGTTTCTTGTTTTTCGGGGTTTTTTTTTAATGTTTTTTTGTTTGTTTGTTTTAATGTTTTGTGAGCATCAGTCATCACTGAGGACCAGAGCAGTAAAACAAAAAGACTCAGAGCACAATAACACAACTTTCTGCTGCTTATTATTGCCTTGAGAAAGCAGAGCCTTTTTAACCCTAACACCATGCCATATATATATATATATATATATATAGATATAGATATAGATAGATAGATAGATAGATAGATAGATATACATATACATATATATGTGTGTGTGTGTGTGTATTTGAATTGTTACACAATCTAATATGTAATCTTGTAATCTAATCACAGTCATTTAATTGGAAGAGGCGTCACCTCTGGGCAGATTCACCTGTATTTGACAGCTATGAATCAGTTGTTGGAAAAAAAAAGATCTGCTCTAAGGAGGTAAAATTAATGATTTAAAAACAATTTATTTTCATGTATACATAAATGATTAAAATGATTAAGAATAAACGTATATTACTATGCAGATTGATTACCCCAGTGAGCATTTTTGCTGTCAATAGTGCAATAGTGACATGAATGCTGGGATATTTCATGGTTCAAAGCAGGAAAAGGATGCTGAGTGGTTTTAGTTCGATAGTGAGAATGGTGAGAGATAGGGAGAGAACAAATCCACCAATCAGGTTTGAGATGTAGGTTTAAATAGTCTGGAGTAAACACACACATTCACTCTATCTTGGCCCTTAAAGAATTTCTCACACCAAAATGAGTCTTGTTTTCAGTATTTAAATATTTTTGATTTAATTACACTTCAATTAAAGTGCTTATTAAGGCAAATCCAATATTTTTAGTTAGTATTACTTTTCATAGTGTCTTCTTTAATTTTTTAATCACACAAAATCAGTGTATCACTTTAGCAGACACATGTAAATGCACCTTCACAAATACTGCAGTAAATGTTATTTAAAGGTAATCATTATTTATTACTCTGGTCTTAGATAAAACTTATGGTGAGTGGTTACCCACCTTTGATGAGCATTAGCATGAAATTTACTTTATTGTACAGATCTTCCTTCTTTTCTTTTTTTTCCTTTTAATGAGCAGAGCCCATCAAACTACACACTTCTGTCTGTGCTACCACAGTAATGGTCATTAACTCAGCTACCCACTTTGCTTGAAGTGTCACAGCTTTACTACTTTAACATGAAGGTAAATAAAACTCCCCCTGAGCAACTGTAAACAAAAAGGAACAAAAATGGAATATCTTAGTCTGACTGAGCATGCAAGAATATTTTAGTGAATGACCATAACAAACCTGGAACCTGGAAGAGTGGACACAGCCTCTCTGGAAAGTAGAATATTAAAGGACAAAGGTCCAGACTGTAGTAGATGCATACAATCGAAATAAGTACTCTGAAATGATATTTTTAAGTGTGGCTTACTTAATATATAACATAGTTCAAGTTAATCAAAAATAATCATTTTCATCAGCTCAGAAGTGGAAAAACATCATTGAAAATCAACATATTTAAGTAAGTAGCATTTTTACACCAGAAAATTTATATCACTTAATCTATTTAAATACCCCAGAGTTTACAGTGTAAATGTAAGGTGGAAGATAGAAACAGGAGACAGTAACACTACATTTCAGCTGTTACCACCAAAAGCAAGAGCTTTTGTGAAGTTTCACCAAAAAAAGAACTAGAAAATACAGATTAAAAAAAAAGGCTCACTTATTACATAAAGAACCATGTAGAATATGTGTTCTAAGGAATCTTTTCTAATGTACACATTGCTTGTTTTCAACTGGTAAATGTTATCAGATTTTTCTTGGTGCCTTTTTGCCTTCATGGCTCATTGTTGGCTGCAGGCAGCAAAAAACGTACATCTGAGTAATGGGGGAGGGGTGATTTTTATTTTAATATTATCAAAAGACCCTAATCTTTCCCCAAAAATAAGATGCTTCAAATGGATAAAAGTGCTTGAGAAAAATGTCAAACACGCCCATAAATCCTGTTGGTTTGGTGTGTTTCTAATATATATATATAATAGAAAAACTCATGCTCCTCACCTTTAGTTAAATCCTCCTTTATGTACACCACATGCTCAAACACATGCATATACTATTAGTATGTTAGTACTGTATGTGTGTGAATGTAAATACATTTGTTCTTGAGTATATGTTGGTGTGAGTGTCTCAGTTAAGATAATTTCAGGGATAAATTCAACCACCTCTACCAATTACACACACCAGCCTTTTGTACACACAAACAGTGCAATTTATGTCCTATTGATCTGTCTAATTCCTTCAATAGGAGCACATTATGGCCGTCGTCCTTTTGTCTCCCGCCTTGCTCTCCTCTCGGCAGCACGAGAGGCAAGCGAGGAAAGCCTTCCAAGTCCTTTTGTACTCCCCGTGTCCCTTTGAACAATGAATCATATTTAGCAACGAGAGAGGAAACAAGGCGCCGCTTGCAAAGAAGAAGAAGGCGGCAATTCAGCGAGCCAGCAAAGATGAGTCGACGCAGAGAAGGAGAGGGGGGTTCGGTCAGAAAGCCTGGGTTTGACTGACATGTGGGTATGACAGAGGTGACAGGGCCCATACAAGGCTTTATGGGGCCTTGAGCACAACTAGGCACCCCACACCACAATTCCCTTTTTGTTGATGAAAACAAGAAGCTAATCACCTGAACACTGTGTTCAGTGCAGCTTCATGCGAGTGAACAGTACAAACGAGCAGAGGGAACCAAAGACATTCCATAATTTTAATTTGCTCACTTTTGGGGCCCCCTGGTGGATGTGGGACCCTAATTAAAGCTCCCACAAAGTGATTTTTTTCTCCAGATATTCATTGTCTCTAAATTTACATTTTCTAAAGCAAAATTTAAAAAAAGAACTCAAGATATCTACAAGAAAAGAAAAATAAATCAGTGACATTCTTTCAGGGTCAGCAGCTGTTGACCTCTGCCTGCTCTCATCAGTGATAAGAAATATCTCAGATACAGCAGTATCTTTGAATACTTCCCTCATGTCTAATTAATAAAAAGAACCAAAAAAAAACCATACTATACATTAACCCATACCCAGTCATAATGACCCTATGTAAGTGAATCTCATCAAGCCATCATCTATAAAAAGAAGCGTTTAAAAAATTGCTGTTCCATTTACTTGTTTTGCTTGTCAGTTAAAAAAATAAATAAATAAAAAAATAAAAAAATCAGTGTTTTCCACCCTCTGCACAAATCTGCCACCTCCGGTGATTGATGCAGTCAAATTAGATGTATGTGGAACACTGGCTCTGGCAAATGAACACATCAACTGATGACCAGCTGTTTCTAATTATTATACACTGGTTAATTAGGACGCCGTGTCACCATCAACGGCGGCGGTAAACTGTGTGAAATTCATAATTCATACTGTGTCATCCAATAAGCCCTCCCTGATCAAACCAGTACAGTGTGGCATGGATGGCGAGGCCGTGCAGAAAGAGGCTGGGGAGGGTGGATGGTGCCAGTTCTGTGAGTGTGTGTGTGTGTGTGTGTGTGTGTGTTTGCGCATTTTCCTCACACCTCCTGCTTCTGCCCCTCTCTCTGTCTCTCTCTCAGCAGGGTGTGTGTGTAGGTGGCAGCGTGGAATGTCTGGATCTCAAAGGTAAGCTGAACAACTCGCTCCATCATTATTAAACATGATTGAGGACTTTATGTGACATTCATCATACACCCAGTAATTTTGTAATGTTTTACACATTCAGTAAAAGTGTAATTATAGAAAAAATGCAATAATATATCTGGAATAAGTCACAAATACACCAGCATACTCATCCATTACTAGATTTCATCTTCAGACCGGCACCAGCTCAAGTCTGCTGACTTTTCAAAAAAAAGGTGTAGATATATTCTTAATTTTTTTGCTTAGTTTCATGTGTTCATCCAAAGCCTAATGCAATTTCCATTGGTAATCCTAAGAAGAGCTGAAGCAGAATTTAGAGAATATAGGTATCCAGCAATCCATTTAGGGTTAGAGCTAGGGTTTGGTTGTGTTGTCCACATGCTAAATAAGCAGATATAAAAAAAAATTATGCTTTATAGGGTTATGGTTAGGTTCACATGTATTCCTCTATATGGAATTTTCACGTCTTCACCATACCCAAATCTTTTAACGAGAGCCTGGCCAGTATAGGGTTTTTAAGACCAATACTGATATTTGGTGATTTAAAAATCTGATATTCCAGTATGCTGGCTGTTTTTTTTCTTTCAGCCATGAAATATAAATATATCTCCCTAACATTTGTTATGCGTAGTTATTTATTCACTTATTTACACTCTGCTCAACTTTGCTCGGAACAGCTGGTTGTTGTGTTTGTAGCGTTCCAAACACGTTGCCAACAGGAAAGTTACAGAGTGCCCTCTGGTGGACCAATTATCTAACATCAAAACTCATAACAGGGTTGAAGGCTTTTTCTCAGGTCTATTCATTACTTTTTAAATTTCCTTTTACTGGTTCTTAGAAATCCCACTACCGACAGATCGGCGAATAGCTAATAGCCCACCGATAAATTAGTCTGTCTCTACTTTTAACCCTCTGAGGTCTAAGCCATCATAGGTGGTAACCCTTTTTGGTGGTAACGTAACCCTTTTTGGAAAAAATGTAAATAGTTTTTCATGCGTCTCAATTGGAATGATTATTTTCTTCGTTCCCTGGTTGCCAAGACTTGCGAGAACAATTTAATAAAAACAAAAATGACATATTCTTATTGCCTAGGGTTAGGGTTGGGGTCATCACAGATGAGAACTTGGACCTCAAAGAGTTAATCTCTTAACATCCACCAGGTCATTGGCCACCCATCTAGGGTTAGGGTTTGGTTAACATCTATCCCTTTTTATTGAAATTTCGCCTATTTGAAACACAAATGGGAAAGAGTTTAATAGAAAACACGCAAACTTTGCGGGTTCCAGATTATGATCTGAACCTTAAGTGTTGCTTAGTGTCAGTGTTACAATCAAATTTAGTGTTAGGATGTTGGTTAAGGTTAAAATGTAAACAGGATTATGGTTAGTTTAATGTAGTGAAGGATTTGGGTTCAAAAGTTAAGCTCTGAACCAGGATTGGTTTAGACTATGTAAGGGTGTGTAAGCATAACATTTAATTTTAGTTTATTGCTTCAGCCAGTTTTATTGTAATATAAATGTTATATTCAATATTATTTCTGGATAAGAAGGTTAAGATTATGATCATGTTTTCAGTTAACAGAGTTAGATGACCTTTATCTTTGCCTGAGTGCTACAAGTAAAGTTTGGAGACAGGATTGAGCTATGTGCAAACCTCAGTTTAAACTTCTAACATTCACCTGGTCACCAGCAAACCAGGATTAAGGTACGGTTGCATTTGAGCCACATGCTGAACAGCATTTTGGAAACTAGAAGATGTTATCTTTGAAATCTACTCTCTTATATGTATTTTGGACATACAATTCCTGTGTTAAGATAAACCTAATCCTGCGACCCAAGCAAATCTAATCCTACTAAAAACCTTAAATCCCAAACAAAATTTTAGCTCTAGCTCTAAATTAATCTAATCTGCTTTCAGAAAAACAAAACTTTGTCCAAGTACAAATTCTGAATCTAAACCTAAATTCAGTTTGTACACCTGATATTATACTAAACATAACTCTGGTTGAAGTTCTGAATTCAAACTCAGATGTATGGAAACACTGGACAGTGTTCTCCCTTTAGAGGTCTTAAAATTTGCTAATATAGAGAGCAGCAGCTACATCTGCATACAGCAGCAGTGTAAACTTGTGTGTAATGCCACGATGGGCGTCACTGTCGTCACGCACTGATGACATCTGACTGCGGGTGCTGCTGCCTTATTATCTTTCCGACGCAGGGCGGATTAGAAAAAATGGGATTTCAGATGGCTCTTCCTTCAACCCCACACGCCCTCTGCCATCACTCAGTTAGGTGTTTATTGTTAAAACAGAGGGGAAAAAAATCATTTTGGAAATAATTATGATAGTAATTATCATTTCCCCTTCTTGGCCAGGGAGATAAGAATTAACCCAGGAGAAAGAGCAAGGGGGGAGAGACTAAGAATCTTAAAAGTCACATGAATTTCTCTGATCAGTCACAGCTTAATGTGGAGTGTGACTTCTGATCAGGGTGGGGGAGCAACAGTAATCAGATTACAACATGTTAACTGTAAGTGCATCAAAAGAAAACCACTTCAAACCTATGATTTCTTACTTCAAGAAGAAACATTAGGGTATAACGGAGGGACTCTTTACAGTAATCAGATTACAAAATGGTAACATCAATCAATCGATCAATCAGTCAATGGCCTAAAGAGTTCAACACTCCTACATCAATTTGATAACACGTGTTGCACATGATACAAGCTAGTACAGAAACACATATTAACACAAACAACAATGGAAAAGTTATTAGGTTCATCAAGTTTGAACTGATGAAGATGTTTTATTAATTTGTTTGTCTATATTTGCCTGTTTTCCTGAACTGTATTGTGCTGAACTCTTTGTGCAACTGTAGATCCCTGATAATCATTCCTAAATACAGAATAATCACTAAGAAACAATAGGATTAGCAGTTGGATTACAAAAATAAAACAATACAGTGGAGGAAAATAATTAGTAACTGAAACACCTGAAACAAGAAAAGTTAAATTTCTCATGATCAAAAAGTTTCAGAGAAACAACCGTAATACAAGCAATAAATGCATATTGTATACACAGTATATTAACTAGGTAGAATAATGATACAAAAAAGTTTAAGTACCTACAATGCTTAATAAATTTATTAGACCACCTGTCATAAAAACGAGAAAGACCATCCAGCATCATGAAGTGCTTTAATGCGGACTCCTTTTCAGTGAGTTCTCAGCGTTTTACCATTTTGAACAGGAGTGAGGAATTTCAAACTAAATTCACGTTTTTATACCCAAATTTTAGCCGGAACACTGGACTTCTCTGAGATGGCATAACATTCAACCACTAAAACTAATTTTTCTGTTCAGGAATGCAAGTAAACAACTGTAATTTGGCATCTTAATCAAAAAATAATAATGTTTTTGCTTTTTTTGTAAAACAGTAAATTCAAAAATTCATGAATAACTACAATAATTATATTTTAGCATTAAAGAGCATAAAGAGCTTGTGCATATTGGTTGATTAACCATTACAGAAACATAAAAAATGATTTTGGTAATCACCAGTACTGTTAATTTAGGGCAGCTGTAGTATAAACCTTACTTTGGGTGGTGGTCTAATAAATTTGTTAAGCACTGTACCTTAGGCTTGGGGTAATACTTGGTGAGTTTGGGGTTTAGAGAAGTACTTTTGTAATACATTTTGAAAATGCAAATATTAAATGGTGTTACATTGGCCATATTTTAATGTAACTTTGGTATGTGGAATTTAGTAAATAATAAAACACAGAGGTGCATGTTTAGCATTTTTAAAAAACATACGCAGCTTAATTCCATTACATCTGTAGCCAGTTTTAGTGTAAGTTTTAGTTCAAATGACAGTATCCCTGTTCCCATAGTCCACCTTAAAATAAATAAAACTAATTTTAATATGCATCAGCGTTACAGCTGTTACAAATGAGAAGAACAGAAGTGTAACCACAAATGAAAAAGGAAATTTAAGGGATGAAATGGTTATGCTGCAAGTAGGAATTGGAGTGAAAAGCAGTAGATCAGTATTAGTATCCAACTGTGTGACAGAAGCAGTACTACAAAATGAAAAATATATGACTTCAAATAAAAAAGTTCTCAACTTCAAAACACACACACACACACACAGTCACACTCACCAGCCACTTTATTAGGCACAGCTTGCTAGTACCAGGTTGGTGACACTTTTGGCTTCAGAACTGCCTTAACTCTTAATAGCACAGATTCAACAAGATGCTGGAAATATTCCTCAGAGAGAGATTTTGGTCCATCTAGCATCACCCAGTTGCTGCAGATTTGCTGGCTGCACATCCATGATGCAAATCTCCCATTTCACCACATCCCAGAGTTGCTCTATTGGTTTGAGATCTGGTGACTGTGGAGGCCATTTGAATATAGTGAACTCACTGTCATGTTCAAAAACCCAGTTTGAGATGATTAGAGCTTTGAGACAGGGTGTGTTACCTTACTGGAAGCAGCCATCATAAAATGGGTACACAGTAGTCATAATGGGATGAACACGCTCAGCAGCAATACTCCGGTAGGCTGTGGTATTTAAGCAATGCTCAATTAATGCCAAGAAAATACCCCCAGACCATTACACTACCAGCAGCAGCCTGAACCACTGATACAAGGCAGGATGGATCCATGCTTTCATGTTTATGCCATATTCTGACCCTACCATCTGAATCTCGTAGCAGAATCCAAGACTCATCAGACCAGGCAACGTTTTTCCAGTCTTCTGTTGTCCGATTTTAGTGAGCCCATGTGAACTGTAACCTCAGTTTCCTGTTCTTAGCTGAGAGGAGTGGGAGCACACAGTTTGTGTGCTGATGTTAATGCCAGAGGAGATTTGGAACTCTGCAGTTATTGAGTCAGCAGTGCGTTGGTGACTTTTGCACACTATGTGCCTCAGCACTCGGTGACCCCGCTCTGTAACTTTACTTTGTGACACACCGTGAAACATGGTGGTGGCAGCATCATGCTGTGGGGATGCTTTTCTTCAGCAGGGACAGGGAAGCTCGTCAAAGTTGATTTGAAGATGGATGGAGCTAAATACAGGGCAATCCTGGAAGAAAACCTGTTAGAGGCTGCAAAAGACTTGAGACTGGCGCAGAGGTTCACCTTCCAGCAGGACAATGATCCTACACACACAGACAGAGCTACAATGGAATGGTTTAGATCAAAGCATATTCATGTGTTAGAATGGCCCAGTCAAAGTCCAGACCTAAATCCTATTGAGAATCTGTGGCAAGACTTGAAAATTGCTGTTTACAGATGCT
>VUQI01029052.1:0-13011 GCA_015106735.1 Paratilapia polleni | reverse complement strand
GTCCAGTTCTGCTGGGAGAGACCTGGTTTTGGTCCAGTGGATGTTAGTAGCCTACTAAAAAGCAGAAATACATCTGAATTGCCTCACTTTATTATGCATGCATGGGCTTCAGTTTTGAGCTCTAGAGTGAAGCACATGTAAAGAAAAATGGTCCAAACACATCTAAACCACTGGATTTCACGACCAAAGTGCTGTGTGTGTATGTGTGTCTGCATGCGTGCTCTGCCTACATACTGCTGTACTTGACAACACGGTTTGGCTTTTTCACTCTAATATATATACACAGCTGTCTTCTCCCTTTGCCAACAACCAAATACCTGGCATAATTTCTGTCTAGACTCTTGAGCCCAAATCAGTATGCACACACAGCATTTAGCCCTACAGTAGAAAGACAGGGGTGGGCTGCATTGAGTGGCTTACTGCACGGAGGGGTTAGGAGAGGCAGAAGTAGCGCTACAGAATGCTAGTGGCTATAGTGGCAACTGTTAGGAAGGTTTATTAAGTAAGTGATAGGTAAATCCTGGGATTAGTATTATCCATGCTACATTCAGTAGTGAGCATTTTGTCTGAAGTCTGGGAGTGGGAGGCTGCACAGAAGCAGCCAGGGGAAAGCTAAGGTGTTATATAGTTTTGCAGTGACCAAGCCCAGGCTAGAGCACCTTGGCTTTGCATGGTAGATTACAGGTTGGCCTAGAGATTAATGGCATAATACATCACATTGTACGATATTATACAGTGCGTATTATAGTTCAGCACAGCATGGCACTGTAGCCCGCAGCAATGCAATCTCACCATTTATCATCCTTGGCCTTATCATACTGAACAAGTCTGCAGAACCTCAGGTTGTCAAGCTCTGCAAACATGGGGCCATTGTGGCAAGGTTATTGAAGGTATATGATGCGGTGATTAGCTGAATTTTATTGCTCAAATCATTTAGGTTATCTTCTGTGTCACACTGTTACTCAGCAGGATTAAAAAAGCTGTACTCATTCAGGAGAATTGTGCAGCAAGGGTACTCTTGCTACTTTGACCCAGCAAGCAGTAAAAGATTGGTACTGAGCAGCTGTAATGAGTTTCTGGATCAAGAGCAGAAAAGCATAAAACATATTACTGCAAAAAAGCTCAGTGAGCTTTCAATTAAGCTGACACTGTGGGAGATTTTTATTGATGTTCTGAACTTCCATGTATTCTGTTGTGATCCACCTCTTCCTGACAAGTGTCAGAAGACCCTGCAGACCTCTAAGTCCCCCTATAGGGGACAGCTGTCCTATAGACTCAATGCTGAAGTGTCCTACCTCAATCTATTGTGACAGAGATGACCCAGGGCAAGGAGGATGAGAGAACCTGATATCAGCAGCACAGCTGTCTGTGTGATAAGAAACTGCACTTGCAAGCAGCTGACATGGCTGAGCCTGTAGAACAAACACACCACATGTAACACGTGGAGCAGAACATGCAACGTGTGCTTTGATCAGAATCCTCATGTCATTTTTAAATTCAAGGTAAGGGCATAAACTCAATAGTGGTGCTTACAAAGTATAATGTGCAGGTTACTTCTTAATAGTTATAGAATGGATGGTTTTGTTAATATTGCTAATGTGACAAAGAAAAAAGGGTGAAAAGAGAAGTAGAATGTTGTTGTTTGTGTGTTGTATTACTAGTAGTTCCAGATTTAAATCACCAAAAACTGTGATAATATATTAATTCTTTTTCTTTCTTGGCCTCTGGGAATGTGATGGAAAATTTTCAGTGTTCTCCTAAATTTTATTGTTACACCATGACTTCATTTAGATAGCATTGTATTAAAATGGTTGATTTGTTTGATAGGAGTCAGAAATATAAACTGGAGACTCACTGTTTGTCACAGACATTGTCCTTTCTGAACATACTGATGTCATCATAGGATCTGTTTTGATATAACAGGAGAGTAATATGGTATGGGTCCCTGTTTCAGCTGCTTCATTAGCCACCATTAGACTGGTGGGTTAATGAAGGTAAGCTAATGTAGTGGAGCCATGCATTGATCTGTTGTGTGGAGGTGTTCATGGACACTTTTGTGTACAATTAGTCCATAACACAGTAGGTTGTGAGTAGTGGAGGATGGAGGGTGTGCTGATATGCAGGATGGTAAACATAACTTTAGTGTGCTGTATAACAGTGTTCTTCTTCCCAAAACTATAATGTATAGTAAGCCCACAAAGAGTTTCCTTATGTTCTCATACTTTTTGCATTTGCAATATTTGTTGGTCTCCTAAACCAAAGAGGCATGCAGCCATGATTACCAGTAGAATTAGACTCTTTTATCAAGACCAGAGATATAGCTATCTACACTCACTGGCCACTTTGTTGGTACACCTGTTCATTTCAATTCAATTCAATTTTATTTATATATCACCAAATCACAACAACAGTCACGTCAAGACATACAGATTTCTAATCAGCCAATCAAGTGGCAGCAACTCAGTGCATTTAGGCATGTACACATGGTCAAGATGACCTGCTGAAGTTCAAACCGAGCATCAGAATGGGTAAGAAAAGTGATTTAAGTGACTTTGAACATGTCATGGTTGTTGGTGCCAGATGGGCTGGTCTGAGTATTTCAGAGACCGCTGATCCACTGGGATTTTCCCACAAGGCGAAAATGCCTTGTTGATACCAGAGGTCAGAGGAGAGTGGCCACACTGCTTCGAGCTGATAGGAAGGCAACAGTAACTCAAAAAAACCCACTCGTTACAACCAAGGTATGCAGAAGAGGATCTCTGAATGCACATCACGTCAAATCTTGAAGCAGATGGGCTACAGCAGCAGGAGACCACACCAGGTGCCACTCCTGTCAGCTAAGAACAGGAAACTGAGGCTACAGTTCACACAGGTTCACCAAAATTGGACAACAGAAGATTTGAAAAATGTTGCCTGGTCTGATGAGTCTCAATTTCTCCTGCGACATTCAGATGGTAGGGTCAGAATTTCCTGTAAACAGCATGAAAGCATGGATCCATCCTGCCTTGTATCAACAGCTCAGACTGCTGGTGGTGTAATGTTGTGGGGGATATTTTCTTGGCACACTTTAGGCCCCTTAGTACCAACTGAGCATTGTTTAAAGGTCACAGCCTACCTAAGTTTTGTTGCTGACCGTATCCATCAGTCCACAGTGTACCCACTTCTGATGGCTGCTGCCATGTCACAAAGTCACAAAGCTGTGTGATGCTATCATGTCAATATGGACCAATATCTCTGAGGAATGTTTCCAGCACCTTGTTGAATCAGTGCCATGAAGAATTAAGGCAGTTCTGAAGGCAAAATGGGGTCCAACCTAGTACTAGCAAGGTGTACCTAATAAAGTGTCCGATGAGTGTATATCATAAACTATCAGAACATAATATCTTAGAATAACATCAACTTTCTTCAACACAGCTAGAGTTTGTAAAGGAATCTTCTCAGTGTTTTCTTCATGATTCCATGCAGCAAGCCAATCTGTTACATGGTAGGAGTTTTCGCATATGCAAATGTGTTCAGAAGATCAGCTTGTATATTTTCCTGCAACCAGCCCTTTCCCTCCTGCAGAGAAAATAGAGTACAGTGGAATGGAGCAGAAAGGAAGCACGGAATAGAAATAGAAGCAGAAAAGAGGAGAGGGCATGCAAGAAAGGTGTTAAAAAGAAAACAAGACATACAGTGTGAGACAGAAAGATGGATAGCTGCCTCTTAAGGTTTGTTTTGCTCCTTGCTTTTTTGCATCTGTATCTCAGTCATAACACTATCCTGAACACAACACATAGTAATCAAAGTTTTGCATCTCTATCCCTGTAATTATTCTTATTAGGATATGGCATTGACTTCAATTCACTGTGGACAGCTGGACATACACCACAGTTGTTTTCTAAACCTAACCAAATAGTTTTGGTGCCTAAACCTAACTAAGGAGTTGTTGCCTGAGGCTAAAGCCTAAAGTATTATCTGTATGTATCTAATATCGTCATGGCCTGGGTGTTGAGGCACAGACAACAAAAGAGACACCTTGTACATAATTTGGTGAAGCCAGCCTGCGGCATCTGATAGAACATTGCTATTTTACGCCCTGGTATACACGCGCGCACACACAAACGCACACGCACATATGCACTTACTCCAGCTGTGCACCCTGGGCCTGCAAAGGCTAATTGCCATGGCAACAGGCTATTGAAAGAGGTAAGGGTCAGCTGGCTCTTTTTAGATGGAGGGACTGGTGCTTTGACAGAGAGAAAGGGTCCAAATTGACTTTATTCAACTGAATTTCTGGCTGTCACATTGCAGTTAAAGCCAAGCAAAGACTTATTTTTGTGTGAGCCCAGCAAGAATAAGATGAACAAGTGCAGATATTCTTTACTGCCAGAGCTCTAAAGGACACCTACACAAATAAATTGCACACTTTCAGGCTCTCAAAGATTTGTAAACAATGGAAAAGTGGAAGAAAAGTACAAACATCTTTTTTTTTTGTCTTTCTGCAGCTGTTGCTGCCCCACTGTGTTCTCTGTGAGGTTGTTTATTTAGATCTCAGCTGGTACACTGTGAGTTGTGAGCTGTGTATCAGGCTAGGCTAGCTCACCTCACAGTTCTGTAGACGCTCTGGTGATAAATTGTTATCGTGAGTCACTGATGCGTTCTAAGCTTTTTTTCTTTTGTGTTCAAGGGTACAGAAAATGCCAGCACTCCTCTTTAACAGATGCACACTAGCCTTTACTGACACTGACAGATGGAGCTCACTCTTAAGGTGACACACAATAACCTCTCAGTCCACCCACCACACACCACTCAGTCACAAAACACTTACTTTTGCATGCTAAAACACCCACGCGTGCAGCCACACCCTTTCCATGTTTGTAGGCTGTAGTGACTTGTTAGTGTGCACAGCGGGAGTGAGTGTGTGATAAATGGCTATGTGAATTATGAATGATGGAAGATGACGGGGAGCCGGTGCCTGCTTAAGCCTGCTGCCGCACTCAGCACGCACGGATTGACGGAGCGTGTTAGTGTGGGCATGCAACATGAAGTAAAAATATGTTTTCCTCCATTTATACTTTGTGGGCATATTTGTGCTCGTTATGAATGCACAACTATGAAGTTCTTTATTATTAGCAGTTGAGGCTGGTAAAGTACGTAAGGCCAGTTTTAGCTCTCTCCTTTCAGAGGATGCGGAAGTATTTTGAAATGCTTGTCTCTCACACCCTTCCTGTGTTACTGTTAAAGACATTTCAGTAATATTCTTCACCTTCCTTTTGACCCCATTTGTACTGTTCTCTCTGTTGTTTTATGTAACAATTTTGTTATACATGCACACATACACACACACACACACACACATATATATATATATTATTATTATTATTATTATTATTATTGGTGTCATTTATCAGTGTTAATAGTGTTCAAATTCATGAGTCTTAACAAAGAAATGTCATGTTGGTATGAATTTTGTGTGTCTGATACACTCATAAATATCAGCTAACATACTGTCAACTGTAAAAACATTTTGGGATTAAGTAATATACACTGATCAGCCACAACATTAAAACCACCTGTCTAATATTTAGTAGGTTCACCTTGCCAAAACAGCTGTGGCCTGTCAGGCATGGACCCAAGACCTTTGGAAGTGTCATTTAGTGTCTGGCACTGGACCCTGTGGGTTGGCCCCTGCCGTGCATTTGCCACAGAGGTGTGTGCTTGGTCTACAACAATGTTTAGGCCACCCGTACGTGTCAAGGTAACATCTACATGAATGCCAGTATCCAGAGTTTCCCAGCAAAATTGTGTCTTTGTAACAAAATGATTATTGTAAGTGGGAGTTATATATTTAATGTTTTTTGACAGCATCATTGGCACAAAGGAATAAACTATTAGGCTTTGTCCTCACAGGCTATACGACTAAGATCGGTGAAATTAGGCTGAAATGTTGGTTTTAATATTTTTGTGTGATTTGCAAATAACAAAAATCATCACCAATTTTATCTTTGAGCTGATAACAATATAATAATAGGAATTTGCAGCCTTAGACAGTGTTCCTGGTTCCTCTCTTGTGGCTGAGCTCCCAGCCTCAGGCTCAGCTCTCTCCACTGACTTTAGTGTGGGACAGTCCTTCTGCATTTATCTGGCTGTCAGCTGCTCCTCCATACACGTACTTTATAGCCCCAGGAATCCCCTGTGCTGTCACTTTTAAAAGCTGTTGCTGACTTACTACATTTGTGTGTGTGTGTGTGTGTGTGTGTGTGTGTGTAAAAGGTACCTGATATATTCCCAACAGAGGTAATTTCCCATTGTTTGTTGCATCACTTTGAATTTGTCTCTAACTCCGTGCTTGTTTTTTTTGTTTTTTTTGGTCAGTTTTTCTACCCTCCATCTTGTTGCTGTCTCTTTCTGTAGTTGTTGACTCAGAGTGCTGCAACTGCTGTTTTTCAAATGGCTCCTTCATCAACAGTGTGACATTGCAGCAATGTTTATCTTAGCAGCCTGCGTATCAAACTGTTTCCCTTCATTAAGATATGAATTTTAACTAAATTGTCAGTTATGACACTTCTTAAGAGGATGTAGATCACGGTGTATAAACAAAAGCATACATGCAACTTTTGTGTTTGTCTCAGGCAGTATACAATTCAGGGGTTTCTGGATATGTAGTTAGCATCCTGATTTAATTTTGCTATATCACTTGCCTGTTCTAGTTAAAGAGAGTCCTCGGGGAGCAGCACAGTGCTCAGCAGAAGATGCAGCAAATTTTCATCATCAACCCCCAGTGAAGATGCCATTAATCAAAATGTTGAGTTAGCAAAGTTTGCGAGACAGCTGGTGCATGAAAGGGAGGGAGAGGCTGTTTGCTTTGATCATTTACCCAGAGCCACAAATGTGGTCGCTTTTTAATCAATAGGGGAGCGCTGCTCATAGCTGTGGGTCAATAGCATCTCTGGATGAGATAGTTCAGCGTGTAATGAAATCGAATTTCAGTTATGAGACCGTCTCAGAGAAAAACTTCTGACAATTAAATGTGCAATTTTTCATGGTCATTGGCTTTTTGTTTGTTTTATTTAATAGAATGGATGAGGAGAACTGAGTTTCAGACTGCATACTTTAGGATTATATTATGATAAATAGGAGCAACGCCTCCTAGGACTGTTTAAAAATCATAACTTTCTTCAAACAGCACTTTGTATGACCAGGGTTCAAAATTCTTCATAGATAAATGTAATACAGATTTATCTAGAAAGAAACAGATTTAAAGCTCAGCTAAAACAATGTAGGCTACTGGAGGAGATGCCACCATTCAGTCCATTGTGTGCTTCAATGACCCTGAGAGCTATGCCAGCGGGAACATTAGCTCCTGGTAGGGACACCCATGCTGGACAGGTCAAAGGGTAGAGGCCAGACAAATCTGGACCGCCTCTCCCCGTTGGCTTAGAGGTTGGGATAGCGCTAACACCTCTAGCATGGAAAATCAAAACTGTTACAGAAACACTGACAACAAACTCAAAGCAAATAGACGTGGGGATTGCCCAGAGCCAAGTGCACTGGTGGGATGACATCAGTCTAGTCTATGCTCCTCATGGGGCGAAGGGGCTTAGACAGACAGACAGACATACAGAAGAGATTGGAGAGCTTCCTGATGTAAAGAATAAAATTAAGAAGATATAAAGTTGTAGTTAAATCAGATGTCATACAAAAGTATTCCCAAGCAATCTTTCTCACTGTAGAAAAATGGACTTTAAATTGTTTGGAAATGGCCTTCCCAGATTGATGGGGAGCAGCAGTTGTTCCTCTAAGATCATTGCTGATATCTTTCTTCCTCTCCATTGTGTTAACAAACATCCAAATGCTCCAGACCAGCAAAATGCCAAAACCTCTGCTTTTATAGAGGTGGTAACACTCGTTGATGATCAGTTAATTAAGTGCATTTGATTAGCAGCACCTGGCTGCTACTTCCCCTCTTAATTCCTATGGAAGCAGTAAGCGTGTATTTTGTACATTTTTCACACACTGCTTCTGCATTTTAGCTTTTTTTTTTATTTTTTTTATTTTGTCTCAATATGTAAAACCTTAGAATTGAAAGAGGGTGTACCTTCTTTTTTACAAGGTTTTTGTAGTTAGCAGTAATTGATTTTTCAGAGCTGAAAAAGGAAGCAATGGATGCCTTGGAGACTAGACTATAAAATATAGGAGTATGGTGCAGTCTGTGGCAGAAAAACGTAAGAAGAGTTAAATAAGAAATGTGTGCAGGAAGGCTTCCAGTAGTGTGGCTTTTCCTAAAATAAATTTAAATAAGAATCCAGTCTATTATCTGTTTAAAAAAATCCCTTCTTAAAACATTTTTCATTGTGCATTAAAGGTTAGGTAGGTGTGCCAATGTAACAGTGATGGTAGTTAGATTTCAAAAAGAAAATGATTCAAGAAGAGAAGATTAAGCTTGTGCATTTGGATATTTCTGCAGTGTAGACAGATGTGCTGAATGGCAAAGAAGCCATATGGTCACCATTAAGTGAGAGAGGATGAGGGAATTACCTTTCATTGTGTGTGGGTGAAGTGTGAAATATGATGAGGTAAAAAGGAGAACATGGGAAGTGAGGCTGAGCTTTTGGGATCGTGTAAGTTGGAGCAATTCTTTGCGGAGAAGAGCACTCTATACCAATGTGGTGGTGAGGCAAACGGATATCGGCACGAACACAAAAGAACATGGAGGATATTTGGATCTGTGACAGAGAGAGAGAGAGAGCAGAGAAGTCAAAGACAGTTACAGTGAGACTGACAAAACAGGCAGAAAATACAGGCCACTGAGCAAAGGAGAGGGGGTGTTAATAATTTTGGAGGGATGTCAACTGTATCTGCCAGTAGACCAAGGCAGCACAGGATTGTCAAGGATGGAGGGATCGTAGGCACAGAATACAAAAAGAGTGCAGAGAGTATGTGAGACAGACAGAGCCAAGCGAGAGTTAAGACTTTGGAGAGATGTCAAGTGTTTCTATTGTTGTTTTGAGTGAGCTGTGGTAGGGCCTGACTCAATTCAGGAAAAAAGCCCAGACCAAATGTGGAAATTATGTGTTAGTGCCACCCCTGTTTACAGCAGTGTGGAACAAAGAGAAAGGAAAAGGATATTAACAGATTTTGTTGATTGCAAAGAGGAGGAAAGACCACAGAATGACTTGTTGTGCTGGGACGGTGTGTTTGTGTGTAAGCAGAGAAGCACACTGATGTAAGTCTCAGTTTAGTGCCATATTTCTGTCCTAAACCAGGAAAGCAAATACTGAGAAGGCCCAGGTGGTGTGCAAGACCTGCTGTTTCTTTTTTGAGCTCAGGCTTATGTAACTTGTTCCAAGAGGTCACTCTGGGTTATCTAGGGTCTCTGAGTGTTTGAGAAGAACTCTGTTGATTTAGCTGTGCTTCGCTGACGTGTACAAGCAAGGCATAGGTTTATTTGTATCTAGTCTGCAAAACATAACGCTTGGCACTGATAATGTGTGTTGTTAGAAATACTGGCCATGTGCAAAACATGCAGATGAGAGACATAATTTTGCGCAACATGCTTGCTTATGTATAGAGTATACAAAACGTTAAAACCACTGATGATGAAGTGATTAACCTTAACATCTTTTTGCAATACATGCTGTACTGGAAAAGCTTGGATCTAGGCATTCATCAAAAGCTGAATGGCCCAACAAAAAGCCAAAGTCCTTTTAGAAGCAAGTCTTGCCACTCAACAGCCATATTTGTAAAGTCTCTGGGTGCTTATTTGGGCACTTATTTCAACTAATTTCATAGATTCACATAAAAACTACATACTTATATTAAATCACCACTCAAATATAGTTAAAATTGCCTAAAAAAATGCAGACTTTGCCCCAAAATAATGTTTTAAAAATTTTCTTTTCCCTTGAAGTTATATTTGTGCCACTATCTTTGCTGTTGCAGAATTCTATCTTAGATTTCTATTATGGGTATTTTGAGTGCTATGTCTCTCTCTCTTATATTATGTCTCTGAAAAAGCCTACTGTGTTGATTTGCAAATCCCCTTGAGATTGAGCATCCATGGGATGCACCAGAACAAGCCAGGTCCACAGAGGACCAAATCCCTGTCCCAAAGACTCCGCTGCCAGCATTCCGGTGCCAGACACCACAAGACACTCCTCTGGAGGTCTGCTGTCTGTGCTGCGATGGGTCAGAGCTATTTTGGTGGCATGAGGGGCCAGGCACAATTCTAGGCAGGTGGTTTTAATGTTGTGGCTGATTGGTGCACGTAGTTAACGGAGCAATCTTTGAAACGTCCTCTCCTATATATTATTCAGAAGACGCTGTGTTATTAGCAAAGTCAGCATGTGAAACAGCCCACTCTGTTTAAACGTCTCTGACATTCTCTGACGTTGGAGGTAGTCTTTCTTAACTTGACGCTGGAAATAATTCTGCCTACCTGTCCTTTAATATCCCAGAAGAAACACTGGCTCAGCACAAGCGGAAGGTCACCACTTACCCTCGTCTCCCACCGATGCTTGGCATGAAGACGTACACAACTTCACCTTTACTGACAGAAATGACAGCTGAGTCCCTCTGGGATTCCTTATGAAAAATACATACGTGTCATTCATGTTTTCTCACTGAATGGGTTCACTCAATGATGGCAATTTTTTTTCCACCACCACAAACAAACTCACAGATTTTCTCTATCCCTTTATTTTTTTCTCTTTTTAAAACTGTCCCTAAAATCTTTCCAATCTCTACCTCTTATAGCTGTCCACTATACCACAGTAATGAAGTTCTTCTAAGCAGGCTGTCATGCTGAACAGGTTTCCTGTTGTTCCTCCTGCCTTCACCAGGGACAGGATGTACAGTATATCTCTGGACGGAGACACAGTGGAGGAAGAAAGAAGGGAGGCTTCTTGTTGGCAGTGCCAAATGTCATGGAGAGGTGCCCAGCCTCGCAGTGCTAGTTTCTCTGCACCACCTGTTCGACTGCCCTCCTGCTCAGATACCTGGCCCTGGAAATTGAACCTGTCATTATGGGAAGATCAGGCACATGATATGTTTGTGGTTGTGTGTGTGTGTGTGTGTGTGTGTGTGCTGATCCAAGGAAATCTGCCAACACTCCTTCCCTCTTTGTTGCCCTCTGTGTTCTTTTGCTTTTAATAAACCTCCCTGGGACAGCAGCATTGGCTTTTGAGTCCCACATGGGTTGCAAATGGAACTTGAAAGAAAAAGGTGTTGTTTTGTGATAAATGTCCTGAAAGTTTCATATTTATGGCTATTGTAACTGTTGCATTCATGTGCTATTTTTCCCCCTATGAATTATCTGTTCTTCTTTTCTACTTTTGTATATCCCAGTAGTGAAATAGGAGGTTTTTTATTTTTGAATAACGATTTGCCCTTCTTTGGTCCTATTCCTTATATTTTCTGCTTTGTTGCATATAGGACAGTGTAAGGGTGTGTGGCAGCCAGCCTTTTTGTTACTGGTTGCGTGCATTCTACTTAGTTGTCCTTCTCTTGGCACAGAGCTATTGGATGGTTACATTAAGTGGGCCTGAAATGACCACTGCAGTGTGTGTGTGTGTGTGTGTGTGTGTGTTCATTCACCTTTTTTCCTGCATGTTTTTTTGGCACACCCAACCTCTGCACTGAGACACTCAGGGGTGGCTATTGTCCCGTAAGAGCTTGGACGTGCTATGAAGAGGTGAGAGAAAGGGAGGAGTAGGGGTGATGATGTTATTTGTTTGCAAAGTGTTTTCTCATTTCACTCTCCTCTGTCCTGAACAAAAGGGCTTGGAGAGGGAGATAATGTGACTAGGCTCTCATGGGGAAAGGTTATCTACTGTTCCCTGTCAGCTGATAGCACAAGACAGGACACTTCAAGTTCCATACTGCCCAGAGGCTGCCACTAATGATGCTCTTCAGTTAGCCCAAGGTCATGTAGAAGATGTAGAAGGGCTAACACATGCACATACCTGCTTTAGAAACCATCAAACAGATGCTCACAGAGCGACAGATGGATTGAAAACCTACACAGCAGGAAGGAAACAAGAGACATCAATTGGAACTCACAGTTTCCTGACCTTTTATCCTGCCATGTGGACTTTAGAGCACAGCTATAGTCTGAAGATACTGGACCCTGTTGAATGAAGTGGGCTATGTATCCAGCTGCTTATCAAAGCCGCAGTCTGCTGCTTGACAACACTGCAATTTCAGCAGCTCCAAGGTTAGATGACAGATTGTCCTCAAATGGTCAGGAACAGGCACACAAATACATGTATCTGCATAAAATCTCATGTAGCCACACTGATAACGTACTTGGAAACTTTGCAAGCCTGGGCAGTTTGCTCATTTTGCTCCTTTCCAACTGATGGGAGGTGTGAGGTGGTTCCCTGAAACAAACTGACAATACGATGAGATCAGTCTAACATGTTGTACGTTGTTCATCTTTAACCCTATGTCCAAAAAACTGGGAGATTAAAACTTAAATAAAAGCAGATTTTAAAAAAAATTATTTAAACCATACAGTACTGTGCAAAAGTCTTGATCCCGCCCACATTTCTTTATATTTTGATAGGAAAATGGGAAATAGATGCAGTGATTTATTGAAACATGTGCAAACATACATGGAAATACAGTATATAAGGCAATAACAGTGTGTCCAATTCTAACAAGTTTGAAAGTCAGTATTTGGTATGACCACCTTTATTCTTCAACACAGCCTGAACTCTCTTAGGCAGCTTTCTTCTAATTTCTTTAAGTAGTCTTCAGGAATAGTTCTCCAGGCTTCTTGAAGGACATTCAAAGCTCTTCTTTGGATGTTGGCTGCCTTTTGTTCTGTTCTCTGTCAAGATGATCCCTCATTGCTACAGTAATGTTGAGGTCTGGGCTCTGGGGAGGCCGATACATGACTGATAGTGTTTGACTGTGGGTTTTTCTATCCTGGTATGCTTTTACGGCATTGGCAGTGTGTTTGGGATCATTGTCATGCTGAAAAATGAAGCTGTTGCCAATCAGATGCTTTCCAGATTGTGTTCCATG
>VUQI01029049.1:10796-26017 GCA_015106735.1 Paratilapia polleni | reverse complement strand
AAGTATTTAGGGTGGCGGATGTAGTTGCAGCTGTCCTCCAGGTGGAGGTGGTGTAGGACAAACAGAGCAGCAGGTTTGTGAGTGTTTTTGACGGGAATAAGAAGACAAAGAAGGGGTGATGAAGGTGCTGTGTGATGTAAAGACAGGTATAATGGTGGTGTGTGTTGTGGCAGCAGTTTAAAAAGACTGGGTCCCGCTGTATTACTCAGGCTGCACTACAGCGTCTATTCACAGGCGCGATCCCACTACTGAGCGGCACGGGGGTTTTGACCTGCTCCGTGTCCGACCTGGGCCGGTGCACCCCTCCTTGGGCGACCTGGTGGTCCCGGGCTCCCCCAGGACCACCATATCGATACCGAACTTAGTGCGGACACCCGATCGGCATAGTCCGCTGCAGCTCAGAGCTCCTGAGCTCAAACGATCCGCCAGCCTCAGCCTCCCGGTAGCTTGGATTACAGGCACGCGCCACCGCACCCGGCAAGAAGCAGCTTCACTCACAGAGCTTTTAACTGTGACTGAGGTGTAATTGTGATATTTTACCACAATGTGGCTCTCACTGCTTTATAAAACAAAGTATACAGTAGAAACAGCTTTCCAAATAAAAAAAAAACAAACAAAAAAAAGCACTGATATTTTTTAATTATTATTTATTTTTCCAGTCTGCCAAGTGAAACGTTGTGTGGAAAGTGGATGAATGTGAGAGCTTGGGATAAGGGTCAGAGGGGAGCATGTAAAGGGTTTTGGCACCCCGCTAGGGTCTAGCAGAGAGAGTGCATTGTTCTCTGACCTAAATTTCATGACATGGAACTGCAGAAAAAAAAAAGGTCAGAGTGAATGGGACGCAGCAGCAGTGTCTTCACTCTCCACTGCCCCAACACACTGCTCAGAGCATGACATCATCCAGCTGTCAAACTGTATTTCAGGACTATTCAGGAAAGTGTGTTTTAGGAAAGATGTTCACCAATGAGCATATCTGGTCTCATTTTTCCAGCGTTTGCAGCATGGGAGCGACATCATTCAAATACAAATACATTATTAAGTCAACGATAACTCATAGAGGCTCCTGTTAGCTTCAGATAAATGTTACAATAAAGGAAGAGGGTCAAGGAACAACAGAACTTCTTGTACTGAAAAATGTGAACCTACCTTTCAGAGCAATCACTGTATATACAGCATGTCAGGAGAAGAAGACATGTAATAAATGAGTCACTATGCTTTCAGTTACACAGTCAAGGTCACATTAAGGCCACACTTGAGAAGAAAAACTAAAAGGAAATCTTTTGAGTGCCCTCTATTCATGCCCTGTAGTTCCTCACCTGTCCAGCAGAACCATATTTTCACCCGTCAGTACACCTGCCCTCATTCCACCACAAACCAGCCACTCAGTATGTATTTCTATCTGCCACATAAGCCTTTTCATGTACGACATTTTGACAAGTCACAGCAAGAAAACCAGATGTGTAACTTTAAACGTCAAATTCCATTTAGTTTATGTTGGTTCGCTCTCATGGCTTAATGATCTTTAGTAATACCTGTCCTTTTCCTATTCTGCTGTGAAAAAGCTGTGTTGTCAGCATAGCTCCAGGCTTTTGTGCTCCGGCCATATGTTCCCATTCTTTGCCTTCTTCCTGTCCTCAAGTAAACCCCACATGTATCTCAGCTGCTCTGCTTGAGTTCACAAACACTCTTATCAAGTATTCCAAGCAGAAAAGTGACATTAAAATACTGTCTTTGTCCGGCAGGCTCATCAGCATCTCAAACACATCCAGCGGCATCATCACATTTATGGGGGTGTCTTGGCGAGGTCCCACCTGTCATTTCTCTGTGCTTATGAGCTCGTCTTGGTGCGTGGAGGAGGCGATGGAGGGAAAAGATAAATCCCACTCTCTTTTTCATCACACTGACTCCATTCTTCACGGGCCTTTGATGAGACAGGGGAGCAAACCTGGGTGGAGTCTGGAGATTTACGGCTGACAGAAGTGTGCAGGCCATTAGATCCCGGTGCCCAACTAATGAACAATCACACTGAGAGGAGTACAGTATCTTTGGAGCCCATCGATCAAGAGTCATCCTCAGGAACGTGTAAGCTGTAGCACCAAAGGACAACAAGAGTCATCTTTATTTTCTAATCAGAACCCATGTTGGATGGTGTGGTGTGGTGTACCTCCTCATGTTGTGGGGTTATTAGTTTTATGTTTCACATGTTTTTCTCAATCAGAGCTCAAATGCAACAGATTAAACACAGTTGAGTGGCAATTGATAGATCAGTTTAGGATGTGCCAAACTGATAATAGCAACAAAACTATTCCTGCATAACTCTAACCCCAAACCCCCAACATACAAACACACCATCATTACTCCTTTTACCCCCCTTGGGTATTGACGTGCAGCCGGCAGCCCCAGCTGCTGCCTGCTGCCCTGTGCTGTCATCAGTGTGGCGGCGTCTCATGGGAGAGCAGAGATGAGTGCTGTAATTAGCGGGGAATGATGCCAGCAGCAACAAGAGCGTTTGTGTGGGGCCCCTGGAGGCCTCCGGGGACTCTGAGACGCGTGGCTAACCTGTGGTGCACTACCTGTGGCTCTGAGGGTTGATTTGTTATACATACAGTACTGTGCAAAAGTCTTGAGCCACCCCTCATTTCTTTATATTTTGCTTCTAAGGAGCCAGACTTTCTTGTAATTTTTAAAGTGGTCCTAAACAATAGTTCTCCAGGCTTTCTGAAGGTCTTTCAAAGTTTTTCTTTGGACATTGGCTGCTTTTTCACTCAGCTTCAGTCCAGCTGAGATGACTTAAGTTTTTTTGTTGTTGTAGTTTTGTTTGTTTGTTTGTTTGTTTGTTTGTTAAGCCACTAACTTTGACCTATGAATCATTCAAGCACATAAAAGGCCCCTAACTCACGGGAAGAACCAGTGTTGTGTCTACGTATAACAAAAAATCCATCAAAGACCTGACACAGGACCTGAGAGATGCATCTGACCCTTCAGTTGATCCATCTACTGTTCGCTGAAGTGTCATTAGAAGTGGTCTCAGTGGAAGGCTGGCTGTCAAGAAGCCTTTCTAAAGGAAGGGAAACAGGGAGAAAAGGCTGAGGTATGCCAAATTACACAAGAACTGGACTGAAAATCTGTGCCAACAGGTCTTATGGAGCGATGAATCCAAATTTAAAGATTTTGGTTCAAATCATCGTCAGTATGTACGGAGGAGGTCAGGAGAGAGGTACAACAGTAAGTGTCTGCAGCCATCTGTAAAACACAGTGGAGGCTCTGTCATGGTTTGGGGCTGCATTTTAGCCAGTGGTGTTGGAGATCTTGGCAAAATTGATGAAATTATGAACACAGAAAAGTAGATTTTGATCCACCATACAATACCATCTGGAAAGCATCTGATTGGCAGCGGCTTCATTTTTCAGCATGACAATGATCCTAAACACACTGCCAATGCAGTAAAAGCATACCTGGATACAAAAACATACAATGGAATACTATCAGTCATGGATTGACCTCCCCAGAGCCCGGACCTCAACATTATTGAAGCAGTGTGAGATCATCTTAACAGAGAACAGAACAAAAGGCAGCCAACATCCAAAGAAGAGTTTTGAATGTCCTTCAAGAAGCCTGGAGAACTATTCCTGAAGACTACTTAAAGAAATTACAAGAAAGCTTGTCTAAGAGAGTTCAGGCTGTGTTGAAGAATAAAGGTGGTCATACCAAATGTTAACTTTCAAGCTTGTTACAATTTTGCAAAATTAGTTTTTGCTTTATATACTGTATTTCCAGGTATGTTTGCACATTTTTCAATAACTTGCTGCACCTATCTCCCATTTTCCTAGCAAAATATAAAGAAATGAGGAGTGGCTCAAGACTTTTGCTGGTACTATAAAGCAAAGAAGTTTTTCAACATGTCACAGCATGAAAACCTGAGGTGTAAATAATAAAATCAATTACACTGGCATGGCTTCAGATACACTTGAAGAGAGCTATTGTTAATGTTAAAATAATATCTGTGCTTTACCTATAATAACAAACTTATTGCTGTGAAAAAAGCTTATATATGGATACCACCATACAAAAACCACCTTGTAAAGCCTTTAGGGTATGCAATCAGTGTGCAGCAAGACCAGAAACAACAAGGAATGGATAAGCATTCCCATGCAAAATCATAAATTTGGGAAAATGATTTATTTTCTTTTACAAATAACAAGTATTCACAGAAATAGTCAACTAAATGAACTCCAATACATAAAATAAACTAACACCAAATTAATTTTGTAGCAGATAAATTTTAGTTCAGAAAACAAAAGTCAGTCAATGAGACAGCTGATTGGTAAGAAGCCTATCTTTGTGTTTGATATCATTTTAAACTGATCATCTTTGGATCTTGTACTAAAAAGACACCATTTTGGGCTAAGTAATAATAGATTACTAAAAAAAAATGAAAGTAATCCTTAGTCCTAAATGTAAGAGAAAGTAATTTTAAAAAGTTTTTATTCTATACATAAAATGTATTTATAAGAAATACTATACACTCTATACACACTATATGTTTAGGGCTCTTGTATGTATTTTAATTGCATACCTATTTACGCGACCCTAATAAATCCCAGTTGTTTTAAATATAAAAGCTTTATTGAAAAAACACTGGGCTTATTGTTAACGTATGTTTGATTGAAATATACATTAGGTTTATTACTTTGTGTTTCCAATAACTATGTAATGCAAATGGAAATAATATGGATTTATATGCTGTTAAAAGTACATGAAATGAGAAAAAAAAAATATTTTGTGCGCATCTTCCTGGGGAATTTGTTTTGTTTTTTTCTTCCCTGAAAAATTAGAGCTCACTGAATGTCGTATCATCCTTTCAGCGTTAGCATACACTGTAATAAATGACTTGTGTTTTGTGTGTTTGTAAGTGTGTGTGATGCAGCCCCTGTCTCTGTGCCTGCGTGCGCTGGTGTGTGCAGGTGTATGACGGCTGCTTCTGCTCCATCTGCGTCTGCTGCTGATGAGTAAAGCCATGAAATAGATCCAGCTGGAGATGTGCAGAGGAGACTGAGGCCTCCTGGGAAATCATCCACACCTCCACCAGCACCATTTTGTCCACTTCTTTAGCACCCCAGAGGGCTATCAATAAGTGGGTAATTGAATTTTAAGCACAAACACTGCTGTCAAATGAGTGTTAGTGTGTCGGTGTGTGTGTGTCTGATGGGGGATGTTTAGCTGTGTGTGAACATGGTGATGTTGTGTGTGTGTGTGTGTGGGGGGGGGGCTTTGCACAAGGAGGATGAATGTTTAATCGATTAAATAACAATTACAGCCTGTAAAGGTCCAGAGTGGCTGGTGGAAGCAGGGAGTGGGGAAACATGGCTGGACTGCTCACAAGCCTCCAAACAGTGTGAATCCATTAAATGTGATTATCGGCACACGCATGCAGACAAAATGAAGATGTAAGACTAATAACATGCGCATAGATTCTCTGTAATGTTTTCAGGTTAATGTATGTGTCTTATGTTACCACTGAGGTGATTTCTGGGCTGTTTAATAACCTTAAGGGAATCTACAAATGCTGTGCACTTAAAGATGGCATTTAAATGTTTACTTAGCTTGACTTTGTATATTTAATACAATTAATGCTAGTGACTACTTTGGCCTCTTAAATGGAAAAAGGAATACATAAAGCCTAAAGTGAATAAGAGGGCATGCCAAAGCTTCTACTTTTGGAACATAACTGCACCTGTAAACTAATAATAGACATGCATTAGAGACCTCACCCCAACATGTATAATTACAATGGAAGAAGGGAGATTAGGATACTTTATAATACGGCTCGCACCCCGAGTAATACTAAATATTTACTTAGTAAGAAGAGGAACTATTGTTTGTCCTTTCCTCTAACATGCTCCAAAGGTACTCTTTAATTAAAAGCATACTCACAGTAGAATTTCTCTCTTCTTTTAAAAATATATCAAAGGTACTCACAAATATTTACAAAAAAAATTTTCACCCTTTCCTTTAAAAACCTTCAATTGTTACTCTCTTGTTCTCTTGGGCAAGTATTTTTAGGTACTGAAAACTGCATTCCTAAATCCAAAGGAACTTCATGGTAAATATTGGAAAATGAAACCGTTAGTTGCAGGCTGTATTATGAAGTGCCAAGTTGAATGTTAAGAAATCAAAATAAGTGGAAATTTTTAAACACCCTGTTTTCTTTGGCTTCTGAAAGCCCGGCTATGGCTCTGCAGCTTTCCAGCTTATTAAATGCAGTGATCTCTGAGCTCACTTTGTAGACACACAATGTACTGAACTTGAATTCAGTTAATGGTGTTGTCAGTATTTTATTTAATCACATGAAACATTCATAAAAACAGGCATGTCACAGTAAAAAAAAAAAAAAAAAAAAAAAATGGGTGAACAGGTGTTTGAGGAAATTGCATTTCCACTCTGAGTGTAAAGGAAATATGTGATCTGCATGATAAAATAATATTCTGGAGTTGGTGGCTGCAAGATAGAAAACCACAGCCTATTAATTAATGGTCATTCATGTGAATCACCAGCCTAGGTGGAAAGATGGTCCAAAAGTGTGACGCCCTCAGCTAAATATTTTATTTATTTCACATGTTAGAAAGACTAAAAATCTATTTTGATATGAAGGAAAAGTTGAATGAAAATCAATTATAAAAGCATGCATGTCTTCTCAGCTCAGTAATATATATCAGACTACAGTGAAAATAATGACTTGCCTGTTTTGTTGACTTGGCAGAATAAAGTCTTCTCAGTAAAGCTGATGTTAAATCTACAGAGCAGCTATTTGAATGTCTGTTGGATTGAAACATCAGAAACATTTTAAGACCTAAATGAAGAGCTGAGTGCTCATAGAACAGTGTTTTTATAGTATTTGGGTTTGTAAATTTGTCAGTGAGCTAAACATAAGGAAATTAGATCATTTTACATGTATTTCTTTTCCATGTATAACATGTATAAACTGACAAAAAAAAAAAGAGGTAAGCATTGCCTAATTGCACTAGCAGAAAGACTGTGACTTTTCCCTGACCTTTACCCTGAACAGACAAACACCACTCACACACCCAGCTCGATGAACACAGTTTGTCAGTGCGATCGTTAAGTTGCACTCGTGATCCAAAACGAGTTTGCTAGCTGTGGATTTCTCATACTGCTCACACAATGGCCTGTATATGGGAGCTGCCTGGTGGCATTGCTTAATTAGGCGAACAGTTGATTCATTTGCACTAATTGACAGCTAATTAAAGGAGTGAGGGCACATCAAACTGATGTCCCTCTGAGCTGGGCCTTGATTGCAGTGGATCTTAGGGAGAGGGAATTATGAAATATTGAATCTTCTGAGAACCACCTGCCATTAAAAGTGGCCTCATATGGCCTCACATATGGACCAGTCTGTGTGTGGGTAAACAGGCTCATCCTACAGTGCTGAAATGCAGCCTGTAGAGCCCAGCTGCTTGTGGTCCAAGGTTTCATGAGGTGCTAAAAAAAAAAAGGAAATGAATAAGACACAAGGTTAAGGTAAAATGCCGCATAATCAACAAACAGAAAAATGCCTGCAGAAACTTCTAACCAACCTGTCAAACCGAGCTCTGGAAACAGCAAAAAAAAGAAATTGTTTCACCAAACTACACTATAAATTTTAAATTTAAAGTTGACTAATCAGTATTTTTATATACCAATGAATCAAAAGCCCACTTCTGGAAAGTGTTGCTCATACAGACAAACCATAGACTGTATATAAATGGTGGGGTGCAAGGGGTGGATCTGACAGAAAAACCAAGGGCAAAGCACCCTCACATAGTAGCGAGACCCGTCCTAAACCATACCCGGCCTTATCATCTACTTTCTCTAAATTGGGTACATTAAATACAACTTAAAACTAGACACTGAGGGCATAAAGTCATTTGTAAAGTGTTTGGTGACATCACACATCAAGTGAGAAGTAGGGTCATTTTTTTTTTTTTAATACATACATTAGGAGTCACCTCCTCCTGGCCATTAGAAAGATTGCAGGTTAGCGTCAGAGATACTATACCTCCAGCTTTTATATAATTAACGTGACAGTCCCACAAAAACCATTTCAAATAACTCCACTTCCTCTCTCAGCTCTACAGCATGTTTAGCATCTTTTGTCTTCTTTTTGTTTTAGGGTCCATAACTTTTCACCGCTACGTTTTCAGCACCAAACACCAACGGAGAAATGTTAGTGACTAGCTGGTGAACCCAATGAAGAGTTTGACAGCTAATGCAATGGATATTTCCCTCAGAAGGAGGTGGAAACCAAAAATAAAACTAAAACGAGAGTACAGGACAAACAATTGCCAGGTCCAAATCAGTGCCGTGTAAGATATAATGTCAATGATGTAATTAGTTTGTTGAACTGCTCCCAAGGAAAAAAAAAGAAAAAACGAGAGCTGGTAACACTACATAACACATCCTGATATCTAATGCTTAATTCCTCTGAACCTATGATGTAATCTAATTGTAGTATACAGTAGTATACAGTCATGGTAAAAAGTACAACCTCTTTCAATTCTAAAGTTTTATGTATCAGGACATAATTTAAAAAATCCTCTGGTCCTTAAAGGTTTTAAAATTTGGTAAATGCAACTTCAGATGAATGGCAACACACACATATTAAATGTTAAAGTTCATGACAGTACAATTAGAAAAAGACTGAACAGGTATGGATTGTTTGGAAGGGTTGCCAGGAGAAAGTCTCTTCTCTCAAAAAAGAACATGGCAGCACAGCTCAGGTTTGCAGAACTGCATCTAAACAAACCACAAGACTTCTGGAACAATGTCCTTTGGACAGATGAGACCAGAGTGGAGATGTCTGTCCATAATGCTCAGCGCCATGTTTGGAGAAAACCAAACACAGCAGATCAGCACAAACACTTCACACCAGCTGTCAAGCACTGTGGTGGAGGGATGAAGATTTGGACTTGTTTTGCAGCCACAGGACCTGGGCACGTTGCAGTCAGTGAGTCGACTCTGTATACCAAAGTATCCTAATGTCAAATGTGAGGCTGGTTTTGGGTCATGCAGCAGCTCAATTATCCCAGGCACTCCAGCACATCTACAACAGAATGGCTGAAAAAGAAAAGAATCATGGTGTATCAAAGTCCAGACCTCAACCCAACTGAAATGCTGTGGAGGAACCTTGGAATTGAGGCAACGCTGTAAAGAAGAGTGGGCCAAAATCCCTCCAAAACAATGTGAGACTGATAAAGTCATACAGACAAGGATTACTTCAAGTTATTGCTGCTAAACGTGGTTCTACAAGCTATTGAATCATGTTGTACTTAGTTTTTCACACACTGCTTCTGCATTTTGGTTTAGTTTTTGATAAATACATGATGACACTGTGTAATATGTCATGTTGTTGTTCATCTGAGGTTATATTTAAATCATTTTAAGACCTGGTAAGGACCAGATGAGTTTTTATTATGTCCTGATACGTAAAACCTTAGAATTGACAGATGGTGTACTTTCTTTTTGTCATAACTGTATATATTACTGCAGGTACAGTGCAGCAACTGACAATTATAGAAGGAAGGATAAATGAATACTGGGTACCCACAGGACACGGCATTGGTTAAACAGAGCCAGTTAACAAAATTGTGTGGTATCTCTTAAATAATTATAGTAGCCTATAACAAATTTCTCAGTTGTCATTAAGTACTGCTGCTATTAAGTTTTCTTACTGTTTAGTCAAACAGCTAATCTTGAGCATTGTTATTAGATGAATGTTTAGAACCTCTAATGTTTGATAGTGTTTGTTTTTGCTGTGTAGTTGAAAGAAACAGAAAGAGCAACACCATGTAAAAACAGGATGAATACAAGAACAGTGGATACTCCAGTCAGCATCTCCAAGAGTACTTTAATTACAAGGTAAGAAGGGCAGAACTTTGGATATTTCACAATAAGGCCCTAATGTGGAAAATATTGAAATATTACACTATGACTCATGAGCTGTATTAGTAAGAGTTTTGTTTGTTCTGTTCCGTGTCTGAACAGAGACAGAATGTATTTTTAAAAGGTCTGCAAGACTTGAATTCCTTCCATTGTGTTTCCACGATTTAAAATGATTGGTGTGACGTTTATTGAAAGTTGTCAGACTTTTAAATACTACTTTTTAGCATCTATGACGCAGCAATACTAAAATGTTATTTCTGGTTAATTTGATGAGGACATTAATGTTAAATGTTAAAAAAGATGTCTCTGTCTGTTTAAAGCTCCCCAAATTTTGGGTGCTGTCACAGGACGTCAACATGAGTTGTCTGGAGTTCCCCAAGAGGTTTTTAGAGGCTTTTCCAATTTCTCCCCTTTCCTCGGGACAGGGACGACGCTCTCTGCAGGAGACCAGGAATAGGCTGTCTTCATGTCTGCTGGTGCTGCCCATGTGAATCAGAAAAAGACAATTAGGGGCTTATTAGGGTCTTGGGGCGATGCACCTCACGGGGCGTCCGCTTGCCGGTTTGGCCCCAGTTTTGAGCCATTGCCATAGCTGAAAACAGTCAGGGGCATTGTCTCACCTAATTACGCTGAAAGCATGGGCCCCTTTTTGTGTTGCTGCTGCCATGCCTGTCCAGTTCCCTTCACTTGCCTAACTGCTAGTAACTGTCCACTGTGGAAGTGTGCTAATTAGACAAGAAATGGGCCCAAGTAATTATGTCAATTCTTGTTAGGAGCAGCCACAATGAGTAATATTATTTTGTCAAGAAAGTTTTGGTGTTGGTGGCCTCTCTCCCACATTTCCCAGAGTGCTTTCCTCATTACGCCAATAACGCATCTGCACATGCAACAGGGGAATGCGGCACACTCGGCAAGTCCCTGACAAACTTCAGAGCATAAATAGATGCACTCATACAGAAATGGAGACTATAGAACGGCAATAGCATGAAGTTATTGCCCTAATTAATGCTTTGTGCCCACAGAGCAAACTGTTGAATCACTGGTGCCACATTGTTAGGACTGTGAGAGCTTTTTTGTTTCTCCACTCTAATAGGATGTTTTGATCAACGGCTGTTTGGTGACCCAGCTCTTCTTAAATGCCGAGCTCTGGGAAACAGCAATTAGCTAGATTAGAAGAGCCATTTCTGGAGCCTCAAACAGAGACAAAGATCAGACAGTTGATGAAGCTCTAACAAAACAAGACAAGCCAAGCCAGTTTTTTAAAATATAAACTACAGTGAAGGAATTATCAGTGACTTTAAGTGTTGACAGGTTATATTAAAGTCTGATGTCAATCTTAGGCTGTTTTTGTATTTGTGTTTCTTTGCAGCACTTTTGAGTACAGACAGTGAACTGAACTGCACTTCAGCTGCATCACACTCACTGACAAGGCTCAGTCCTGACCTTTTTTTGTAACCAAATCATTACTTGTCATAGTACATGGACATTTTCATTAAGTGGAGCCATCCTGCTCTACAGGTTTAATTAGTGCCTTTAGGAACCAGAGATACAGATATGAACAAAACAACATTTCAGTGGATTAAAAGTTGCAGGCTGGGGTTAACTTGGGTAAATTGGGCCATTTTGGGCCATTTTTTGGTTAATCACTTGGAACACTAAGGAAAAACCTATGCATGACATTTAACTGTGTTCTTACGATTAATACTGACTGTTTTGATAATTTTTGTTTTGAACTGACATAATAAAAAATAATTGTTCATTAGCTGTCCCACATATTTTGAGATGAGCAGTGTTCAGGTCAAATGGGCCACCTGATCAGCAAAAATGGGCCAGTGAAGCTGCAAAGTGTAAAAGAGACATTTCTGAGGAAACAAATGTGATTAATTTTAAGATGACTTTAATTTGACAATATAACAATGTAACATTGCATTTAAATTGCATTAAAACATTAAAACACATGGGATATTGCACGCTCTTGCAAGAAAGTCTGCATTTGCTTTTTGGCCTCTCTCGACTATCTCAGCTTTACTCAACTAAAGCTTCCCCGCATGCTCTCCTCTACCGTCTCTTGCAGACATCCTTTCTGTCTACTTTCGGTTTCCTTCTTTTCAGCATGCTGTCTGTAATGAATAGTTTGTTACTTTATTAAACATCTGTCACCTCTATATCAGCATGCCTCTATCACCCTCTCCCTTTTCAGTGAGTCTGAGCTCATGTGTGCACCATGTTCATGTGTGCATGTTAGTGAGTGTTTGTATGTATGTTTGTGCGCATACACATGCACACGCACCTACTAACATGCACACACAAACACAGTCGAGCATACATAAACACACATCACAAACACACTTAGAAGGGGAAATATGAAAAAGGTATGTAACACATACAATAATAGAATGTATTCTTAATATAAATAAATAATATAAAAACAATGTAAAAAATATAAATATTTTTAATAAGATGAACCATCAGAATATCTGTTAAAACTCAACTCAGAAGGTAGCCCATTTTAACTGAAATGAACAGCCCATTTTATCTAAGACATCAAGACAAACTGGCGACCAAAAATGCTTTTTCATAAAAAGTCCCTTTATTTTATCCAACAGAGGCTGTCACAACATGGATTTTGAACCATTACTTACAGATGTTCATTTTTTCTTATTGATTTATCAACCTTATTATTGTCAAGTAAGGTTTCAAATGTCAGGCCACTCACCATGCAGTTTTTTTTGCAGCAGTCTCAAAATGAGGTATTGCCATGTTCCCCTTAGCAACCTCAGACCAATAAAATGAAATGCTACATTTCAAGTACTGTTGTGGCAACAGTTTGAGATCATTTGCAGTCATTGGCTGTTAACCTTTAAAGAGCTTAGATGCTCAAAGTTTAAATGGTCCATCTTAATAATTAAGTAGGTAAATTTATTTTAGACCAGGAGTGAAATGACACCAAGATGTCAGAGATAAAAATAAAAATAAAAAAATAAAAAAAGTTAAAAAAACAGAAACACAATAAAATGCTGCCCGAATGCCAGTTTAAAAAGATGAGTCTTCAGCTGCTTTTTGAACAAGTCCACTGAGCTCACAGGAGGGCAGACTTCCAAACTGTGGGGGCCATGACTGCAAAGGTACTGTCACCTTTAGATTTAGGGATGAATAACAAGCCGTGATCAGAAGACCTGAGAGTCCTGCTGCTGGTGTCATACGGCTGCAAGAGTTCAGTGATGTAGGTGAGAGCCCTAAAGGTGAAAACCAGAAACCCTATTTACCTGATGGCCCAATTTTGCTGAGTTCACCCTGCATCATATTGTCTCATATTTGGTCCTTAAACTGGCACTATTAACTGTATTTTAACCCAGATTGTGGCACACGGGGTGGAAAGCGTCCATATTTGGCAAATACAACATCTCTGTAACCCAAGTCAAATTATTTTAAATAATAAAAAAGATCAATATCAGAAAATAGAGACAAAAAAAATGTGTATGTATAATTTTAATACAGAGGATTTTACAGACAAAGGAGGCTCCAATAAATAATTTCTGTAAAATGTTCATAACATTTAATCTGCTTTCAGAGTTCTTCTAAACTACTTTGAAGTTTTTTGTGTGTGTCTTTGAATTAAATTGAAATGTACAGTAATGATGCAACAGCTAGTTTCTGGCTGCAACCCAGTGATGGAAGGATGTGACTGATGGAAGTCATCCTTGTGTCTGTGCTGCGTTTATGTGCTGTGTGTGTGTGTGTGTTGTAAACCTCATTAGCGCGGCTATTGATATGGCATTGATCTCTTCATTCACCTCTAACGAATTGTCTAAGACGCTGAAGGCAATTTAAGTTGCCATGCTCTCTCTAGTTCTTTTAAGACATTTGAACCATTTTTAAAATGTATTTTGTAACATAAAATAAGGGGTTGTGTCTCAAACTAAATAACAGGTAATGTATTAGATCCTAATCCAAAGACTTGACATGATCAGGCCTCTTGTCTTTGGTTGCAGGGTGACGCGCAGCGTTAAAACCTGACGCTCAGAAGCGACAGTGAGCCAATAATCGACTCGATCGGGCTGATGACATATCTCCTGATCACATCCCCGATTGCAAACCAACAATAACCGACAACAAACCTGGGGTTGACCGTCAATGACTGCCTGACGCACGAGTGCCAAAAAGTCCCACAGGGACCACCTATTTATTTATTTATTCATCACCACATGTCCCATTGACAATGCTGCATCTCCGCAACGCGTCCGCTCATCTCCATAAACTCTCGTCGGCGTAATTATCTGTCCAGATGTCCAAAAGTGTGCCTCAAATTATCTTCGAACGATTGAAAAGCAGCAATAATTGAATAATAGCTGATTAGAGAAGATTAGGTTTGAGGAGGAAAAGAGGGAAAACGGGAGTATTTTCACCCCATTTTACAACTCAGTGGCTTTGAATTTGATCTGAGGTTTATTCTGTGACAAATGAAGGAAAGCTCCACATGATTTCCCCTGACAGCCTAAAGGTCTTTTCCGTTCGCTCTCACTTTCAAAATCGGATTAACCCAATGAAACACTGTGTAACCTATCAGTCACAGTTTTTGAAATCAGACCTCAAGCTAAAAAAGACACTTGAACCTCGGGGGGGTTGAATAAATCTGTTGCTGCATTGTGCGCTGGCGTTTGGTCCACTGTTTGTCTCGTATTTAATTGCCACCCGGGTGTGCCCTAAATACCCCGAACTGGGACAGTGTATTCTTTATCATGTGGCCCGTCGCAGAATAAAAAAAGCTTAATAACCTATCAGCAGATGCGCAGACCGCTACCAAAGACAAAACGTTTAGTGCGCAACCCTAATTAGAATATGCAAATCACCGTGCGCTTTATATGGGACGCTTGGAGCTGCCAACGGATCAATCACAGAAGAAGATGAATTAATTGATTAATTGACAGGGGTGTTGTCAGATGTGAGTTTATGAGCGTTTCCTTAAATTTGACCTCTGAAAGATTTTTTTCTTGCTTTTGTTTCTTATATCAAAGAGAATTTGTCCCGTCTGAATTTATTGGCATGATTATTAAGTAAGCGTGACTATAGCAGTTATTAATTAATTGCGCCCTTAATTAATTATTTTGCTGCCTTAACGAACGCATTTCGATGTAAGGTATCAAAACTAATCAGTTATAGCTTCCTTTATGAAATGTAGGTTTTATTGATACAGCCTAGATCAAAACAGCTTCGTAAGATATCAAAATACCTTCATTGATGTGAGGGAAAAAAACGAATATTAGAACTAATAAAAGGCACTT
>VUQI01029049.1:0-10776 GCA_015106735.1 Paratilapia polleni | reverse complement strand
AAAAAAAAAAAAATTTTTTTCTTTATTTTTTTTTAAATTTTTTTTTTTTTTTTTTTTTTTTTTTCTTGTTTGTTTCTTGGTTATTTTGCTCTAACCAGGTTGTTGTTCACGACTACATTTCAGCAATGACATCGTTTAGACGATGAGCAAATTAAGCTGATTTCCTGGATTTGTGGGATTGAATCTGATGAGTCGGATCGGATGACCAGCCACAGAAACGTGAAGAGTTGCAGTGAAAGTAAGCCTTTCACTCGCTAAGGGATAAAAAATAAAAAGAGTATACGCTGTAATTTTAAACTCCAAAAAATAAAATATCCTTAAGTTGTTCCTATGAGGTTCTGTGAAGTAGCTCATCAATCTATAGCAGTGGCCAGCTGAAAAAAAGAGAACAGGTTTCACTTTAATAGATATCTTTAAAAAAAAAATCCATCAATATCGTCACCAATGTCTCTGCAAATATGTGATTTACGTGCGCTAATAAAGCTTCGCGGAGCGAGCAGAAACTTAGTATGCAGTCTCCCCTCTCTTGTGATTGGCTGCCGCCTGTTGAATAAAAAGCGCAGCAGAGCTAAAGAGAGAGCATCACAGCCCTGACGGCACCAGGGACTTGAGCTTTTTTGGAGGGTGCAGAACAAAAAGTGGCATCATGACGGGGAAGGAGGGACCTGTGCTTTCAGACACTGAGAATAAACAGAAATCAGCTTCACAGACCTGCGTGAACCACGGGGGAACCCACCAACAGCCGCCTCCAACCTGGAAGATGGCCCCCACTGTGCAGCGGCGCACCGGCTTTGGGATCCAGGAGCTGCTCGGCCTCAACATGGAGCCGCCGGCGGCACCGAGGCGGCCGCTGGAGGCTCTGCCGCACAGGGCGCACGTCCTGGCCGCCAGGTCAGCCCTGGGACACGGAGGCCTCGGGGTCGGCATGGGTTTACTGCGACCGGAGGGAATACACTCGTTTTACAGTCAGCCTGCTTTTCTGGAGGTGCTGTCAGAGGCGCAAAATGTGCACCTGCAGCCGCTGCACCGGACGGCGCGCGTGGACTCAGAGATGGACGCACAACACTCCGCCAGCTCTGGTGAGAAATATGGTAACTTAATGTAGCTAATGCAAGAGAATAATTTCAATCAACAATATATAATTTACAGTGTTTATCATATTTAAGTTTATGTATTGATTAACGGCGGCAAAATCTGCAATAAATCCCCGCAGTAAAATTAGAAAAACGTCTCATTAAAAGCAAAATTTACTTCAACCAAAGCAGAATAGAAGCTCTTTTTAAAAATTGCAAAAGGATTGGTTCAAAGGGGAAAGGATCAACATGAAAAGAACAGAGACCTTTACATTTTTTTTAATATATTTATACATTTTTTATTGATTCATAAAATTAAAAAATGCCGTTTTAATCCTGCAACAAATCTGTGCGCTCAAATAAATTTTATTCTTCTATTACAGTATTTGTGTCTCTTTTTTTCATTTTTTTTTTCAAAGATGATGAATATTAATATTTTAATAAATCCACGGCTTCCTCGTTATTTCTCATCATTCCCTCAAGTTGTTCGCTGCTGTTTCCTCACAGATTCTGACGATATGAGCTCATCCGGGGATCAAAAATTCTCCAAATCATCCATAAGTGACAGCAAGAAACGAAAGAAAAGACGGCACAGGTAAAACACAGAAGAAAATTTAAACCAAAAAGAATAAAAAAGGTATGAGATAATTATTTTCACGACTCGGTTTGGCCTTAAAACCACAGTGGTTGGTTATTTGGCATAAGAATAAAAAGGATTATTGTGATTTTCTTCTGGCTTTTCTTTCAAATTAATTTGTTGTTGCTTTTTTTCCTTTATGAAAAAAAATGTGAAGAGAAAGGGTACAAAAAGCATATTTTGTTTCTGAGAAACAGAAAAGGATAGTTTCAGCTGTTTATCATTTATAATTGGCATTTTTTTAAAGATAAAAAAAAAATATGGGTGCATAAATTTGAAGTCACTGTTTTAAATGTTGTTGCCTTTTTGAAATTATACAAAATTTACCAAAGACTCAAAATAATAATTAAAAAAAAAAAAGATATTTAATGAAAATAAGCAGGTGAAATGAGTGTAACAGGCACAAATAAAGCCATCATCATTCATAACTGACAGGACTGAGAAGCATTTAAAAGAAGAGTCTGAAAATAATTAATTTTTAAAAAAAAGTTTAAAAAAGGTATCCAATCTTTTTTGTTCTTTTATTTTGCCTGCAGAACCATCTTCACATCCTATCAGCTGGAGGAGCTGGAGAAAGCTTTCAATGAGGCTCACTACCCAGACGTCTACGCCCGAGAAATGCTCTCCATGAAGACTGAGCTACCAGAGGACAGAATACAGGTGTGTGTTCATGTCTCTGCATGGAAGCAGAAATGTAGGGTAAATCCACTCTGATATCTTAAATTGTGTATACACTGAAGATGTTTTTATAACTTAAAATCTTGATAGCTTTAACAGCAAAGTGTAGGCAGGTAATTCGCATATTTAGTGCAATATGAACACTGTCTCAGAGGTGACCATTTCAGTGATTGGTACACACTGTCATGCAGAAAAAAACCCCCCACTAAAGTAGACAGGTAGAGCCAGCATTCATCCTCTCCATCATCATCTTCACAAGGTCTTCACATTAGCAGGCGCTTCACCCTCACGCTGTAATTAGTTAATAGAGGAGAACTTATCACATCTCTTCCTGGGAGAGGCAGGCTGCAGCCCTGAAATGAAATGATAACTACATAGAAATTAATTAGCAGAGGTCAGCGGCTAAGCAGAGGGCTGCGCCTGGCTGCTATGAGCATTTTAATTTCCCGTGATATTTGAGGGCCTGTCTCCCATCGACCGGGCCTGGAAATTAACTTATTTTTCAATCAGCCTCTTTGCCCCCCTGGGGTCACCTCACAGGAAGCAAAGACACACATGCTGTCATGCACACTCACACTGCTGCTGTCAAAAAGCATGATTGCTCATCTGGGGCCCATCTTTTTATGAGATGGAGGTTATCGTCAGATCTACCTGAATAGCTTCCCAGGCCCGGCTTTGATCGTTTTTAATTCCAGGTCTGCAAAACACACACGCACACGCACACACACACACACAGGCTCACACACACACGCCATTTCTTACAATCTCATCCTGCATCCACGGCCATTTTAGGACGCTCATTTTTCCCCCTGTTTTCCTCATCCATATTCACAAGCACGCTGAGATGATTACACAGTCTGGCCTGGTGGAAATCAATTTAGGCACCTGACACAGAAACACATAGCACAGGCATGCACACACTTGATAGAAGACCATAAATTCTACACATTTATACAGAAAATTCAAGTCCAGAACACGTGTTACAGTCTTATTCTGTACAACAAATGCACATGCAAAATCTCAAATCTGAATAAAGACCCATCTACATTTTTAAGGTGTTTTTTTAAAGTCTGCCATTCTAGTCTATCCTAGTGCAACAAAATACAACTTACTGCATTCATACAGCACTGATATGGATTTAGTATAAAGAGTTGAAGAAGATGCAATATGTAGAAATTAAAGGAAGATGAACTGTCTTTGTGTGTGGGTTTCTTTTTTTCTTAAGATGACATCTAATCCTTTGTAGCTTAGGAAAATTTTGAATCTTTCAATGTGCAAAAATATTTTTCATTTCAACTATAAACTACTTGCCCAAAATGTCTCCAGAAAAGTCCATCATCTGTTGCTTTTCACTAAAAGGTTTTGAGTTTCCATGTCGTACTCATGTTCAGTGCATACTGTTATGATGCACTGCTTCCAGTTCTGATGTTGCATGTTCTGCTCCTACATGCATGAAAACAGCTTTTATATTGTCAGCCGTTGAAGCTTAAACAACTAAGGAAGAAGTTAAGTTTTGTTCTAGTCCAGATTTAACAGGAGAAAACTGTGCGGATTCCTCTTGTGTAATCTTTGTGTAACCTTCATCTGTCCAGGTGTGGTTTCAAAACCGCCGGGCCAAGTGGAGGAAAAGGGAGAAGTGTTGGGGTCGCAGCAGCGTGATGGCAGAGTACGGCCTGTATGGAGCCATGGTCCGTCACTCCATCCCACTGCCTGACTCAATCCTCAAGTCAGCCAAGGACGGCAGCACGGACTCTTACGCGCCATGGTTACTGGGTAAGTCACTGTAGAAAGAATATGGGTGGTGCTTGTCAAACTCCTTCCTCACAGCTCTTAATAATGATGAAGTATAGAACCATCCTCCACCACTGAGTTTTTGCAAAACATGTCTCCACATGTCTCAGAATCACAGAGAAATATTGGCCCATTTTGCATGAAATCTGCTAACACGCTTCTTTCTTTGGCTGACAAATCATGCCAAAGCTAAACTACAAAATCGATCAAAGTTATTATTTTAGTTGCGAAAAGTCCAAAAATAGTCTCTTGATGCAAATAGTAATGTAAAAACAAAACATTTGTGGACTGTGTTTGAGATTGAGTTGTGTCCTAGCAGGAAGTGGGAGGGTTAGCTTGACTCAAATCAGGAGCCAATAAAGGCATCAGCATGCCATTAGAAGGCACAAATCAATACAGTGATAATCCTACTTCATCAGGACAGATTAGACCAGATCTCCTCTTTCGCCTCATGTCAATTGATTAGTTTAAATCAATTAGGTAACGCTAATTGAATAAGAGGTCCTATTCACCAGTCTATCCCCTCTGTGTGGCTCATTCTTTAACACTCTTTTTTCAAAGTCAAATGTAATAAAATTTCATTCTATTTCAGTCCTCTTTAAAATACTGTTTTCCTGTCCAGGTATGCACAAGAAGTCCCTTGAAAATACCCACACGTCTCCAGGAAAAGCCCACAGCCTGACACCACCACCAGCAGCACCAGCACAAGAGAAAATGATGGATAAAGTGATAGAGGAAGATAGGCTGAAACAGAATAAAGACACCAATTCACCAATTTCTAAAGAGGAACTGAGGGAGAACAGTATCGCTGCACTGAGAGCGAAGGCGCTGGAGCACAGCGCTAAGATGCTCGGGACAGTTTCTGACAGAACAAACAGTCGTATAACTCATAAAGAGGAGGCCGAGGAGGTGACAGAGCAGGAAGCAACGAAAGTAAGGAGCAACTGAAAAAGGCTACAGGATGCACTCTGCAGAGCGTAGGTTTTAATGTTTAGAGGCAGGAGTCTGCTTTAATTGGCTGGACTGAATCTGAATGCATGTGGAGTCACTAAACGATATCACACCTTTGCTTAGGTTTAGGTCTGAAATACGTTCTTTAGCTCCACTGACTGAGGTTCAGTAACGCAACCAATTATAATATTTCTGCCTCTTTGATCCTTGAAATATTTGTACAGCTAAACAAAACTGTACAATAAACACTGCACAATACATTTTCATGTCTCCTCCTGTGGCTGATCTGGAAGGCAGTGGAGGAGGCCTAAGCACACAAATGTTTCCTTACAATTACAAAAGATATTCTGGCAGATTATATATTTATTTTTTTAAAATACACATTGACAGGTGGCAGATTAAAGGGAAAATCTGATCTCCTCACATCTACAGTGAGGGGATCCAGTGGCTCTGATATGTTGTGGGGGGCATTTTGCTGACTTGCTTCGGATTCATTTGTCCATTTAGAGGGAAGGGTCACTGCAAATCAATACAAAGTTGTTCATCCTATGATGAAACATTTCTGTCCTGATGGATGACGATGCCTCCATCCATATAGGGCACGGGGGATCACGAATGGCTTGCCAAGTGAAATAATGTGAATCGTGTGCTCATGGCTGTTGCTGTCATCTGATATCAGCTCGGCTGGAAACCAGTGGGAGGTTTTTGTTTCATCTAAACCAAATGAAGGAATATATTTTTGAAGAATGCTCTTTGATCACTGCAGCGGCGCTCCAGAGACAACACATTGAAGTTATTCTGGCAGCACATTACCTTAGAGTAATTACCTTTTTTTTTTTAATTTAGCGTATCACCTGTGTGTCGTGGCAGCTTTTCCATGCAACAAAAACAACTTACTCGGATAAGTGGACCAGAGAGGCATCATGAAGAAACATTTATTTAACTGGAGAGCCCAGATTCAAGAGGCATTTTAGGTGTTAATATAGCTTTGCAGATTTTGGCTGGATAACTGCCACAGGTATCACTACAAACAGTTGGTACCAAATCCTGCAAAGAGGTTTCCTCAGCTGTTCAAATAAGTGATGTACATTTTGAACATGCCCCATAGGTAATATTGTATGATGTATAGTTAACACCAATTGTGTGTTTGTTTCTGTATAAATGTAACTGTAGCAATTAAAATTTACTGATATTTAAAATATTTTGCTTGTTGTTGCTTCACATGATCTATGCAGAGATTGGCACAAAATTCATCTTCTGAGGAGGAATAATTTCACCGTGGTGATTTTAAAATGAGATCAGAAGTGCTTTTTACGTACAGGAAAACCTAGGTGGTTGAAAAGGAACACGCAAAAAGAAATCTCCTGTAAATCTATACTTACTGATATCCAAATGTTACATTAAAAAAGCTAAAATAGCTGAAACTGTGAGAGGACTACAGGCAAAAGGCCAAAAGCAGTTTTACTGAGAGCATATATAAAGATTAAAAAAATATATATAAATATATCTACAGCTTAAATTAAAGTGGTGCCACTGATGCTGAAATGTAAGAAAATCCAGGCCTTTTAATATACTGTAGGTAACCATTAATCCAGATGTTTGTGCCTGGAATGACCAGCTGTCAAAGTCATGTCACTGTGCTCTAGTAAAACACTGAAGGCTTTGACCCGCTGAGCCAATAAATCCTGCATATAAAACAGGCTGTTTGTAGCTCTGTAAGACAGCAGTGACCGAAATCAGCAAGCGGTCATTCAGCATCTGTTTCAGAGATATTTTGCACGTAAACAAACCTTTGAAAAGCTGCTGTTACATGAAAACTGTAATTGTTAAGGCTGAGAATCTAAACCCTGACCAGGGTTTGCTGTTATAAAGGGTTCACACTGACATCAAGCGGTTATGAAAATGGATGAATGGTCTCTCTATAGCCTGTTACAGAATATATTGTAGGACACTTTGGAAGCTTTTTAGCTTTAAACATATCTACATTTCCCTTGATGCAGCGTGTAATGCATGTTTTATAATGCAGAAAAAATAGGACTAAGATGTCATAGTGGTGTGGTGGTTAGCACTGTCACCTCACAGCAAGAAGGTCCTGGGTTTGAGTCCACTGGCTGGGGCCTTTCTGTGTGGAGTCTGCATGTTTTCCATGTGCTTATGTGGATTCTCTCCGGGTACTCCGGCTTCCTCCCACAGTCCAAAAACATGCATGTGCTATTCAAAATTGGCTGAAGATGTGAATGTGAGTGTGAATGGTTGTCTGTGTCTATGTGTTAGCCCTGCGATATACTGGTGACCTGTCCAGGATGTATTCCGCCTTTTGCCCCATGACAGCTGGAATAGGTTCCAGCTCCCCGCCCAATGACCCTGAATAGGACAAGCAATCAAGAAAATGGATGGATGGATGGATGGATGGATGGATATTATAAAACAGGTGAGTGAAAGTCTCAGGTTAGCACCTGTTTCTCAGAGCAGAAATGACTATCCTATGTCACAGGAGCCAAAACAACCAACTAAAAAAGCCACAACCTATACAGCATAGCTTGAATAAACAGGACCTATTAGGCTTTTGCTTATTCTTTCTTATACATATACTGTTACAGTGGTGAATGATGGTGTATTAAATGTGGCCAGAGTTTAAATTAACGGGGTTAGAATATGTGCAAATAATCCCTGTGAGCCAAATCTCATTCTTCAGACGGTTTTTATACTCCAGGATCTGTATGGTGTCATTTAGAGGGGATCTCCCAGGCACAAAGGCCCACCAACCTGCTGTTCAAACCTTCTGTGTGCAGCCAATCAGAAGAATTACCCAGTATAAGATTTTAAAAAAAGATTATTTTGAACTGTGAATCATTCAAAGCTACGCTAGTAAAATCCAAGAATAAGAGTATGGAGCTGGAATTGAGGTGCCCTTCAATCAGTACTCAGTTTTTCATCGAAACTCCACTTTTATTAAGCTTGGGTTTAACACTTCCTGATCTTTAAAACAATCATCACACACGTGTAAAATCCAGTAAACAAAACTTCACACTGTTGTATGGTCAAAATAATAATAATAATAATTGCAATAACAGCAACACCTGAAGCTGCTCTACTGTACTCCCCCAAACACCGCGCTTTATTGTTAGAGCAAAACAAAGAAGCGCCACTTGGTGGTCATGTGTGAAAACACAATCAAGTAAGCGCAGGCTGTAAATGGCTGTAGATGCAATGGTAGGTGGATGTCTGTAAAGTGGAGGCATCAAAGTGAAGGTTAAACTGTAATGTGGATGTTCGATAAGATCCTGAAACAGAAGCTCAGTGAAGTTTAAAGTTATCTTTGAAACAATAAAGCATTGGAAATTTCACAAAAAAAAATTGTTATAAATGCCCAGCGTGCAGCCTAAACAGCGATCCTCAATGCTGAAACTGAAAGTGGTGGATTTAAGAAAGAGTTTGTGTCCAGAAGCCAAACTTTGAAATGAACAATATTTGCAGAGTCTTCTCATAGTTTTTAAGAGGACGTATGAGTTCATTCACAAAGATTCTCCAACTTTACTGTGAAGACAACTTTTTTTTTCCTGTTTGTGCCAAATGTTGAAAAGCGTCGGCCCACTAATTTGTAACCGCCCTTTAACGCATCACTCTTCAAGCCCTTCCTCTTCTGAGTTTCTAAGATTGCGCCTCACAACAGTTGAGCTGTGTAATTTCTAAAATATCTCAACGACCTCAGTCGTGGCGGAAATGGTTTGGAAAGATCTTTCAGTCAGCGCAGAGTACTTTCACTGACAATATGTGGCTGCCGTGCGGATGCACTTCGAAGTACTTCGTTTCTTCTTTCGGTCGTCGGGTCCTCACATCTTATGTCCATGTTTTGCGTCGAAGTAGGTGCAACATCGCGGCGTTCATGCCGGAGGCTGCGGGCTTTGAGGGGGTATCGGGCCGCTCGGCGCTGCGGGAGTTTTCCCTCTCCAACAGTGAGAGCTTCTGGGCCGCTGTGGCGCGCCACAGACTCAGCTGGATCACTCCTTTCCACACGGTGCAGGACTGCGATCTGAGTCGAGGCAAGATTAAGTGGTTTGATGGAGGAAAGCTGAATGTTTCTGGTGAGATTACGTCCACATTTAAGTAGAATACAATCAGCAGGTGTACAAGTACACAAAGCTTCTGCGCTTTTTTTTTTTTTTTTTGAGAAGCACTTGTCCAGAGACAGCAAAGCCAGTTACTACTGTATATCATATCCACACAAACAGTATCCTCAGCGCACCATGAGGTGATAAGTACACCGGATGACCTTTATCGTCTCTGTTTCTCTTGATGGACTCTTGCAGTGAACTGCTTGGACCGGCATGTGCACACCTGTCCTGACAGGGTGGCCCTGATCTGGGAGAGAGATGAAAAGGGGACAGAAATCAAATACACCTACAGGTGAGTAGTTTGGAGTTGGTGTTGCGCTGATTAATTATGTTACCTGAAGTTCATTAACATATGTTTGCAGAGAGCTGCTGGAGATGACATGTCAACTGGGCAACTTGTTAAGGCGGCATGGTGTGAAGAAGGGGGACTGCGTCACCATCTACATGCCTACCTGCCCTCTGGCTGTGGCATCCATGTTGGCCTGTGCCCGCATTGGTGCTTCTCACAATGTGGTGTTTGCAGGCTTCAGTGCAGATGCCCTGGCAGAGCGAATCTGCGATGGTGAGATGACCTTACCGGCCTCCTAAAGCTGCCACAGAGCTGCACCTGTCAATATTTTTATATCAGCAATGGAGCAAATGACATCATGTGCTATGAAAGTGGTCACTACTTATCCACCCACACTGTATTTCCCCTCAGCTCTGTCCAGTGTTTTATTGTCTTTCAGATGATTTTTGTAATTTACAGCCACAAATTTACATTGTTGGTTTTTCAGCCGTGATTTTTGCAGCAAACGGCTCTAAAAACGGACTCATCCCCAAATAGGAAATGACTATCTAACTTAAATTTTTTTAAGGGGGTGCAAACATGATTTTCAGTTGCTCTGCATCTGCTGGATCTTTAAATTTGTAACATTAAGCCACAAAATTAAAACCACTGAACAAAGTGATTAATACTGATCATACTGAATACTGAATGGAATGTTCTGCTGGGAGACCTTGGGTCCTGGCATCCATACTTCAATAAGGAGAGATCACTTGGAAAATGAACATGATTTATTGTGATACAGAATTAAATATATTTGGCGATTAGACTCCGATGACCCATCGAGGCAGGGCGGAATCCCAACGGTGATAGGATTTAAGATAGGACCCCCCAGAGTCTAGACGCTGGTGGTGGTGAAGATGGAGATGAAGGCTTGGATGGGTTCTGAGTGACCAGAGTGGGGTGGAGATGGGGAGGAGGCGGGTTGCACGAATGAGAGTCTGAAAGACAGAATGACAGAACAGCACTGAGATTTAAAGCACGCGGGTTGGAGGCTGATTGGCTCGCTGAAGGCAGGCAAGAATGTGATTGGATGAGAGCAATGATGACAGTACTGAGTTTGACTGCGTGGGAAAGAGGAAGTGATGTATAGAACAGACTGGCAGCCGAACACCCAAGAAGCCGACGGATGAGTGATTACAGATCTTCCTTATTGAACTTACGCTTAAGCTTCATAATATGTAATTAATAACATCACAAAGCACA
>VUQI01029046.1:0-21979 GCA_015106735.1 Paratilapia polleni | reverse complement strand
GTCCTTTCAATTTTTTTTTTTTTTTTTTTTTTGTAAAAATCCCGCATAATGCAGAAAACAGTCCCAAAAGCTTCCCTTTAATTATGTGGCATATAGCAGGTGTATGTAGATCTGTGAGGTTCAGAACAATTTCATTAACATTAGGACAGAGGCATGTATACCACTGTGTTGCATCACCTATACTTTTTACAAGAAAACTTTGTGATATTAAGGAGCAAATTTCTGTAATTCAGAAAACAAAATCCTTCATTATTGTTTATGATTTCAGCTGTTCGGGATCTCCTAAGTTGTGCTTTTTGTTTCAGGATGATCCACATGTTTTCAATGTGTGACACTTTAGCACTGAGACTCTTTTACTTACATTCCTTTTACTTTACTCTTAATGCTGAATATGCAGAATATGATGTGGTATATTCTCACTGGAATAAGAAAGGCCTTCCCTGAGAATAGGTGTCATGTTTTGGAGCATATGTTGCTCCAAAACAGGTAGTTATCCTCCCCTGCCCTTCACAGATGTGCAAGTTAAACATGCCACGTGCACTAATGCACCCCCATACCATCACAGATGCTGACTTTTGAACTGTTTACTGATAACAAACTGGATGGCTCCACTCCTCTTTATTCCAGAAGATGTGCAGACCTTAATATCTAAAAAGAATTTCAAACTGAGATATAATGAAGCACCAGACAGTTCTCCACTTTGCCTCAGTCCATCTTAAACATGCAGAGAAAGTGACAGTGTTTCTGGATCATCTATCTATCTATCTATAGTTAGATATATTCTTTGCATGGTAGAGTCTTAATTTGCATTTGTGGAGGCAGTGACATGATACTACAGCATCATATCTCTTTTTAATGTATTGTTGCCTGAGGGCCTAAAGATTGCTGCCCTTCAGCACAGGTTTCAGCCTAATCTTTGCATATGGATATTTCTCTGGATTGGTTAATTGTTATTATGTACCATAGACGATGAAGTCCACAAATTCCTTGCAGACTCAGCTTCTCTGAGACACTCTTTTTATTCCCATGTACCCAATCATATTATTATTTTGTTATCATATTGTTTTTGTTTTCATTTGATATGTTGTCTTGATATTTTTTTTTCACCTGGGGGGTTATAAAAAAAAAAGTCACCCATTACGTTTAACTCAATTCTGCCTCAGGATGATATTATACATTTTTTAAACAAGGGAGACACTTTTAGGATGAAAATAAATTTGGTTTTATATTTTAATTTAACAAGACAATGCAGTATGAGGTATCAACATTATTATGTGTGTTATTATCAATAATATTTGTCAAGATTGTCTAGTACCTTTTAGAAGTCTAAATTTTATCTTATTTTTAGGTGAACTTGCACCGATCACTTCTTTTTCAGGTAGTGATTTTCTGTTTCTGAGAGTGATTTTAAATAGACTCCAACTTAAAATGTCTCGTTGGAGGTCATGATCTTTCAGTCCAGACTGCAAGGCTACAGTGTTGCAAAAGTCTTAAAATATTTCATGCTCTGAGACCATAACATACCTACGTTACTTTGTAGCCAGTTTGATATCTGATTAGTACCATATTATTAGCAATCCGTTTCTGCGCTCTAAAGATTTTGGTCCCCAGCCGCTTTCCGTACAGAACACGCTTGTGATTGGTCAATCTGACGTCCATGCTAAATACAATCGCCTGGAAAGCGTCCGTCTGGTGAGTGTAATGCTAACAAACATTTTCCTGCTGCACATAAAATTAAAGGGCTTTTTCGTGTACTGTGCACTCCGCCTGGATGCCAGAAAATGTATGCAGGGTTCTTACAAAGACAGCGACCCTCTCGCTGTGCAAACAGATTCATGGACGAGTAGTCGGTTAGCTGGTTAGCTACTTCGGTGAGCTAGCAGCTAACGCTACTTGCCTCTGTTTGAGTGATGAGCATGGGCGAGTTAGCGTGTGTAATGCTAATGTAGCTCCATGGAATAAACCGAGACCATAACATCTGCCGTTTATCTTCTGTCCTTTCAGATCACAGTCAAAATGAGCCTGAGGAAGCAGACCCCGAGTGACTTTCTGAAGCAGATAATCGGGAGACCTGTTGTGGTCAAACTGAATTCTGGTGTGGATTACAGAGGTTTGTCACAGCCTGCCCACTCGTTTCCCTAACGCTGATCGATAAGTGATGACTTTAAGTGAAAAACACTCCAAATGTTTGTCTACCTGCAGGTGTCCTGGCCTGTTTAGATGGCTACATGAACATTGCCATAGAGCAGACAGAGGAGTATGTCAATGGACAGCTGAAGAACAAGTATGGAGATGCCTTTCTAAGAGGAAACAATGGTAAGATTGTCTGCTTTATATACACTATGGAATTAAAGGTTGAGGCAGTAGAGGTCTTTAATACAAATGCACAGGTAAAACAGTAAATTTGAAAATTCATGGAAAACAACAATTATATTTTAGCATTAAAAATATAGTTTTGAGTAAAGAGCTTGTGCATACTGGTGGATTAACCATTACAGAAAAATGAAAAATGATTTTGGTAATTACCAATACTGTTAATTTAGGGCAGCTGTGGCATAAACCTTACATTGGGTGGTGGCCTAATAAATTTTTTAAGCACTGTATATACTTTTTTCTTAAGTACCAAAAAGAAATGCAGGTTTTATTTATATTTTTGAGGCCATGAGATTTTTTTTTCTAATGTCAACAATTTATCCATGATTCCTGGAAATAGCAGAAAATATGACAAGCCTAGGTGAGAAACTCAGGTTAAAGTGTGATCTACAAAGGTTGTAGAGTAGCCAGCTGACCCAGAAAAAGAACCTGCTCTGTAGGATTTTGTTCTCTTCAAGAAAGGAAGTCATGGTCTGTCAGATAATGACTCACATTCACTGATATTCACTGACAGCAGATATTTTTACTTAAAAGAAAAAAGCTGTGACAGTCAGCCATGAAAAATTCCAGAACCTTAAAACAGATAGACTGAACTCAGCCATTTATTTTATTATTTACACCAGTGTTTTAGTCCTACTGTAACATGCTGGCATGCTTTCTGTGAAAAAGGTCTCACCTTCTTGAAAGTATTATGAAGGTTATATTAATGGTGATAACTGGTAAGATGATAGAAAAATCAATGCAGGCAAAAGTTTAATTTGAAGACCTTAATTTTAGTGGGGTTCTTGTTAAAAGTACATCATTATATGATAGTAATCAGTAGATATGGTGTTAATGACAGTAGCTGTTAGCTGATGCCCTAGCTGATTTATTAAAATATTTTTCACTCACTGATTCTTTGTTAAAACAACACATTGTTAACACAGCACTTGGACACTACCCTTTATCAGTCATTGTCAGTTGGGTATTGCATTTTCTTGTATTAGTTGCTATATTGTTATGAATTTTTATATGGATTCTCCCCATATTAATCAGCATAAACAGACTGGAGGGAACTCAAACTGCTATGCATAGTAATGGTTTTGTACAGAGATATTCAGATAACTCTATCCTGAAGAGAGAGTTCATGTTTAATCACTGGAGTGCCCTTTTTAATATGAGGACTCATGAGTATCAGCTCAGTGTAAGGCTCTTGTTAGTAGAGATAGTTTAATACATTCTGTATTCACCATAGCAGTCAGAACATTTGCTTTTTTGAACTGTATTGTCTGCATCTACATCATTCTGTCTACATTTTCCAGACACCAGGCATGTACTGTATCTAGTGTGCGTTTCGATCTTGAATGTGAGTCATGCAGGCCAGTGTTTCAGGCTGCAGATAGTGCTATTTTAGTCAAAATAGAACAGGCTGATGAATGTAGATTTAAGTAAAAGTAACCATTATCTGCCTGGTTTCCAGTATAACCTGCAGCCATACACATCTACACAGTCTAACCAGTACAAAAGAAAAATAATCTTTAACATGAAAAATGTGACTTAAGTGGCAGATGTACAGTGGGTCAGCGTTTGACACAGAATTTACTCCTTCTTCAGTTGTTATCATCAAAAGTCAACCATCAGCAGCAGCAGATTTTCTTGTTGCTGGGATTCTTTGTTTTTCTTTGGGACACAGGAATAAATGCTGTTTTTGGGTCAACACATTATGACTATTCTCTGAGGTGCAGTAGCTATTCATATTTTTTTAAACATACTAAATTCCTCCAGTTTTAAACAACCAATATTTTTAATCTTTTGCAGTAGAGCCCAACCAATTTATCGGTGGGCCGATATTAGCTCTTTGCCAGTATGTCGGTATCAATATAATGGCCGATAAATGAAAATTGAAAAAGTGAAGAGGAGATTGGAGAAACACCCTTCAACCATTTCATGAGGGTTGATGTTGCATAGTTTGTCCAGTAGAGGGCACTCTGCAACTTCTTTGTTTCTAATACACATGTTTGGAACTCCACACAACAACCAGCTGATCCGAGCAGAGTCCGCAGAGCACTAACAAGTAAATAAATAACTATGCAAAGAAAAAAAAAATATCGATACATCAGATTTTTAAATCGCCAAATATCAGTATCAGTCTTAAAAGCCTATATAAGTCGGGCTCTATTTTGCTCGCTGAGAGTATATTATCTGTCAGCTGAGAATTTCAGAATTTTTATTTAATGCATGGTCACATACTTGTATAAATGCAAACACATTGTTTCTGTTTTTCCTCTCCTTACAGTTCTGTACATCAGCACCCAGAAGAGGAAGGTCTAGTGAAGATGATTTTGTGTTTTCATTTTATTTTATTTTTTTTTTTGTAATATTTCAGAGGATGACTGTCATAAGTTTTTGGTTCTGTAAAGCCCGACGAGCGTTTGTTTTGTAAAAGTGGAATAAGTGAATAAATTCTGAGTTTCAATTTATGTCTGACTTGGTGAACATTATTTACACATTTTGGAGTTATTTTCACAAGGAAAACAGTTACAGCTTTGTATGTTTACTGGAAAACGTGAAGTTCAATCTAACTTTTTTACCAGGAAAATAAATAAAACATAAACCAGTGTTTTCCTCACTTAGAATGTGCTGTTTTGATAAACAGGAAGGACTTTTATGCTTAAGTAAATAAAACCCAGTTAAGAAAGCTGGTGGGAAAAAAAAAACACTATAATGCTGGTGAATTTCTTTTGGCTCTGTCAAAACCTTTTTGAGGCGTGGCAGAAAAACTTTGCAGATAACATGCAGTCTAATCTAACATAATTTGCAACTAGAATAATTTGCAGGGATGCATCAGTTGTTTTTTTTATTTAATTTCCCATTCGGTGCCATGGAAACAAAGAAAACTTCATTATAAAATGAACTGAACTGTTTTTAAAGTCTTTCAGCTGTTCTTCACATTATCTTTGAACATTTAGCCACCGCAAAATTGATGCAGTCCAACAGATAAACATAAATCACTGCAGTGTTGGTGAATGTCTTCTATGTGCCAATAGCAGTCAACAAAGATGAAATTGATAGATGGCTGATACATCCCTAACAGTTTTAATTATTGGGATTTAAATCTTGAACAGTGTCTGTTAGACTTCCTCTTTGCTCATGGGGAAGTCTGACAGGCAGTGGGAGACAAGTGATTTTGTTTTTTTCTTTGAGTGAAATCACTCACTCTCAGTTTATCCCCGGAGCAAGTGGAGACATCCAAATCTACCACTGTTTTCCCAGAAGGCTTCAAAAGGATTAGAACATAATTTTGTAATTTGTCAGTCCTAATGTGCTAATTTTGTAATTGATCTTGATGCGACTGGCCTGCAGAAACCCATTACTGAATGGCTCATGTACAAATGCACTCATCATTACACATAATCTGACAATCGGCTGTTTTATAATTCCAAATAAAAAAAAAAACGGTTCAAGTAATGTTCCAAGCAAGAATTTCTCAACAAAAGCTCCTGTTTTGATTCTCATTTAGCTTTTATCTCTAGCTCTTTGGTTTTCAAATTGATCACAATGATTTGGCTTCATATGACCCTGTGCTCGATTGCTTTGTGCTCCACTAAAAAAAAAACCCTGCAAAAAACCTGAACTTTGCTGGTATCCACAATAGTGAATAACTGAGCGTCTAGCTACGTGAAGGTGTGCAAAATAAACTTGTTGCTCATTTATTGCACCATCACTGATTGAATATCTACCTGTGTAACAAAAAATATGCCATGCAAATATGTATCACTGACTAACAAAGAGTACAAAGACTGCAGGACTAATCTATAAATGGTGCCACCTGCAGGCTATGTCAGGCTGCATTAGCATGTAAACAGATCTGTCAGATCAACTCTGACTGCCTGCTTCCAGTCTTCCATGCTGTAGTGCTTTTAAATGTCTCAGAGCAAACGGCCTACCTTTTGTCATCTGTGACTACATAGGTGCTCTTTGTTCAGTCAGGTTTGGATTGGCTCTGGCGTGTTTGCCCTGTGAAAATCGATGCGGCAGCACATGCAAGGAATTGGAAGTTTATTCCATTTCCTTGTGGCCTGTGGTAATTTAGCAAATGAGTTCAAAAGTGGCATCACCTCATTACACTAAGATAAGAATGCTATAAATATATGATTCATTAGTTTCTTAATGAGAATGCTGTAGCGTGGAGGCATTGGGGGGGAATTCTTTTCCTTCCAAGGATGGATTTTTGAGAGCCTTGTTTTCCAACCTGTACATGCGCACTCTGGCCCCTGGAAGGAGACAAAAGGCTGCCAAGGTCAGGCCTGACTTGAGAATGAAGGACGCGTTATTGATCAAACTCTGCCGAGCTGCAGCTGTAGAGAGGGAATGTTGGAGGGAGATTGAGCTGCAACGCAGACACACAAACACACAGGCAGACATAGGCACTGAGTGATATATATACATAGAAACGCACGGCACACAGTGCAACACACAAAGAATCATTATGGCACTTGGCGAGGGTTAGTACAGGCAAATATTTACCCACTGGAATCATAACTGAGCCGCTGGCCGTGTGGCCTCACAGGGAACCCAATTAATACCATTCACACAAATGACCCAGTGGCAGACATCATGCTCTCGGACTGTGAGCTTTAAAAAAAAAAAAAAAAAACCCACTTGAATTGATGCAGGTACTTTTTCATCCTCCATGTGCATGCGTGTGTCAATAACTCTTTATTGATTTCAGCCTCATAAAAACCCATACTGTTTTCTTTTAGATCACTGAAATAAAATGCCAAAAATCAAGCTCCTTTTATTTTACATTTTATTTTAAGACCCCCCCCGGTCCAGCTTAGTTTGCATAGAGCACTGGTCTGGGCTGACGGAGGATGCTGCAGTGGCTCACTGTTGACGTGTGGAGGTGAGTGATGGAGGGGAGAGGACAAAGGAGGGTAGAATAGGTGACAGCCTTGTTATGTAGGAGAAAAAAGCCAGGGGGAGACTTAAGTCTTACAGCACCACCAGCTGCCAGAGCCACAAAACTACAGTGGAGACAACAAGGGAGGAGGGAGGGAAAGTGGAGTATGACTTTGACCCTGACTGATCACTGCAGCATGACTGTCTAGCCTTTTCACAAGGGATCAAAGGATGACAAGGACAACCTGAAAATCTGTTTTATACTGTTTGGCCGTGCCATGCATCCATGTGGACAAGGACAAAATTCTGTCTTCTATGCAAATCTATTCAGTGTGGATCTTTTCATATGGATAGTTTGGCCAGGGTTGATGGAGAGTATACTACACCCGGGGAACGTTCGAGCAATCTTCTTTCTCCCTTTTTGTGGAATCACAAAAGAAGAGAAAAATATGCAATAAGTTAAACAAAGGTGGCACTTCTTGCACATTAAACTATCTCTATATCCACTTGCTTGCATGCGTCGAAGTGAGCAGCTATTTGTTTTCGCGTGTGTAAAGAGACCGCCCTTCTCACATTGTATTAGGATACGAACTTGACCTGGTTTGACCTCTGCCTGACAGTCTGTCATGTGTTTAGGATGTAAATGATGGCGGTGACCTCGCACTCAGTAGCTCTGCTCTCACATTTCACAGCCTGGGTCAGAGGTGCCATTTGGTAAGTGCAGAATAAACAAACACCTTAGAAACAGCATAAGAATGCTTGACAAAGTTTAAACGCATTCTTCTGATCAATACGCTGAATGCTGCATGTTAGCTGATTATTCCATGAATCCTTTATGGAAAGCATGATTTTTGTAATTTTGCCCCTATACACCACCACAATAGATCTGAAATGAAGCAACTACGATGTGATTGAAGTGTACACTTGGGGCTTTAATTCAATTAATAAAACACTGCATTAACCGTTAAGGAGTTACAGCCACTTCTTCCTCCATTTTCACAAACTTAAAAGTAACTGATCGGAGATAAAGTGATAAGCAGCGTCATGGCGGGTGTAGTCTGATCTCTTTTTGTTTCGCGACAAATTAAGGAAGGAATTTGCTTTTAAAAGCTGTTCATGGGAGCTCAATATGTGGTCTAAAGAGGTGTTGATACAGGTGATCGAGGCCATCATTAGAGTGAAAAGCCTAAGAAGACCCAGAGAGAGATAGCCGAAACTTTAGGAGTGGCCTGGAAGATGATGGAGGACAAGTACAGTGATTATAGAATTATTGCCTTGATAAAGAAAAACCCCTTCACAACAGCTAGCCAACCCATCGGATAACATTGTTGAGGAGGTAGGATTATCACTGCAATCAAAAGACGCCTTCTTGAATGGAAATACAGAAGCTTTACAGCAAAGTGCAAACCACTGGTAACTAAAGAGCAGGAAGGCCAGATTAGACTTTGCTAGATAAAAACAAAAAGCCTGTCTAGCTATGGAACAGAGGAAATAAAGAATAACTCGTATCAAAATGACTGGAAGAAAAGAGCAGGAAGAGGAAAAAGAAGGGGTTATCCTCCAGAGTTTATAACATCATCTGTCAAACATGGTAACGCAGTCTAATGGTATATGCATGTATGGTGGCAGTTGAACTGGGTCTCTGGTGTTTATTGATTATGCGACCCTATACAGCTATACTTTCTGCTCAGGTTCAATCAAATGCTGTAAAACTAATAGGATACCCTGAAATCAACCAAAGATCTTCTTAAGACAAAGAAATGGAAATTTGTTAATTTGGCACCTGTGAACCTCTGAAAAATAGAATCTCTGAATACAACAGTGCCATCAGAAATCATGATCAGAAAAGTCCAGTTGCCAACCACTTTCGGCATGTGAATCACAATGTGTCTTGTCTGAGTTATATTGGTACTGAACATGTACAACCTCCAAGAAGAGGAGACATTAACACTCTTCTTTTACAATGTAAACTTTTTTGGATTTATACTCTCGACACTTTGGCTCCTAAAGGTCTCAATGAGGAAATGGACATTCGTCCTTTTTTATGATTTCTTGTATTTCAGTCATACAGATTTAGGCTTTTTATGTATTTCACAGGGTTTCATGCATTCGTGTTATCAGCTGTGGGTCATTTTCTATTCATTACATTTACTGCATCTAACAAAGTAGGCGCCTACTTTTTTCTTACCCTTGATGATGGAGTAACCTGATGGCAGTGTAAGACCTCTTATTGAAGGCTTCTCCAGACAGTTTGATATCTATCTAATCAACTGTACCAAATATTTTAATGTTAGATGCTGTCTGAGTTATTATGTATATTTTCTTTTGTATTCGTTATTTGGTTTGTAGAGATATCACTCTGTGTTTACTTGTTCTTGTTAGTTTCCTTATTGTCTTTTAATGCCAAGGCCATATGTATTAGTTGCAGATGATTTATTTATCAGCTTTTTGACTCAGGTCAGATGTGTTTCTGATTGGATAATATTGTCACTGGTCGAAGTCATGTGACCTACCACAGGAGATTTAAGATGGCGCCGCCTTGTGTTTAAATGTCTAATGAAGAGCAGGTGTGTTTGAAACATTGCACATTATTAGATGCAATAAATAAGGAAAATTGGAGTTCAGTTACAGTTACAGTCACCTGACCACAAAGCTTTTCACTTCCTAAAGACAAAACTAAAGGCAGAAAGACCCACAAATATAAAGCACCTGAAGGTGGCTGCAGTAAAGGCCTGGCAGAACATCTCAAGGGAGGAAACTCATCATTTTGAGATGTCCATTGGTTCCAGACTCCAGGTGGTCATTGACTGCAAAGGCTTGTATCCAAGAATCGATAATATTCCTCATATTTATAACTATGTTAGTTTTCACAGTAACTTTCGAGCCTGTGCAAATGAAGGAACGCAATTCCTAAATGGTTAATACAAAACAAGGTTTTGTAAAAGGCAAAAACACAGATACTGTGTTATCACATTTTTCCAGACTTTATATCAGAAAAAAGATTGATCACTTACATTTTGATCAACAAGGCTCTCTGATTCTCTTCCTTGTCTTTCAGGAACCTAAATCCATGTCCAAATTTGATGGCTGTTTTGATCCTAATTGAGTGTGAGGGCCTGTGCGAGCCTGTGTCACTCTACAACCCCTAGGCTCTTTATTTAGCCCTGAGGACAGTCAGCCTTGGCCAGAAATGCGACCCCGGACCTTCTTAACTGGAAAAATTCTATTTCCAGCATGGACAGAGGCTTCTGCGATTTATCTTAGCTCCTAAAGCAGCTTGATGCAGATGGCAAAGTTAGTGGAGTGTAACTGGGTACCCTTCAGGAGGCTAGAGAGCCGTTCTTTTGCTCTCACGTGGCAATCGCTATGCGCTGTATGTGTTACATAGGGTGTAATGCTGTGAACAGTAACAGCTTTATTAAGACTAAGGCAGGAAAATTCTTGAATGATACAGTAACATAGTCCATGCGAGTCCTTGAACCTTGGCCCCCCAAAGACTCTGCAGCTGTCCCACAACAGTAGGATCTATTTTGGAAACACACTCACTTACATGTTAATCATACAGTAGCATTGACCATGACCTGACCCACTTACACCTCAGTAAGCTGGATGGATGTGAATACAAAGCACATCATCACTATTCTTCTCGACAGGGCAAAAATAGTTTTGTTAGTTTTGTTTTCTGTGGTGTGCCTTAATGAACTTTGTCATACCTTTGTCAGCAAAATGAAGTGAGGCTTCGGGCTAAAATGTGGGATCCTCAATCAAACATCTGTATTCCAAAATATAAAATAAAACGTTTATTACATCTGTTATTGAATTTTTAAGAAATCTATTGTTACTAATACTTGGTAGCATGCAATTTGAGGTTGCAGAAAAGCTATTGCATCAATGGCTGTCTTGGGACCATGTCTCACGAAATAGTAAATGTAAGGATGAGCTCATCAGTGCTTGTGAGCAATAATTAGTGAATATGAGGTAAACGGCCTGTGTCAAAGAGCCATTTTCAATTATGTTTTGCTTCAGAATGGCTCTTGCTTGTCCTGTTTGTCAGCCAAGTCTCACTATTATGCACATGAGATTTGCATGAAATACAAACTAACCCTGCACTCAGGCAATTAGCCTCCATTACACTGGTGTTCCGATTGCCAATTTGTCTGCCATGCAAGGTAATCCGGAGCGTTGCTGGCAAGCACCCAAAATGGTAATAATGGTAATGCAAGAGTCTTTTGTTGTTGTTTCCTCTCAGACTAACAGCCACAGGCGGCTGGTGTGTCACTGGATGAAATGTTGAGGAAGTGGAAATGTTTGCATGGCAGTCAGAAGTTGAGACATGAACCTTTGCCCTCAAATACTGCAGTCCAAAGGCTTTCAGGGTGCATATATGGTCTTATTCTGACTCACTGGGTTATTCAGGATTAGTCTTAGATTTTGCTATTAAGCATGGAAGAAGTGCTTTATTTCAAAGGATGAGAGATAAGTATGTCCATTCAGAAGCTTTTTATGAGGATCCCAAAAAAATAGTTATTATTATTATTTATCAGTAATGCATCAAATGATCATGTGTAAGTGAAAGGCATTGCTGGCAACAAATCCAGCGATAACTATCCCAGCTGTGCAGCCCTCTTTAGCCCAATCAAAGGCTTCAGCTTCAGCTTCAGCTTTACTCTTTAGTCTCACCAACATCATCAGATTTCAGCGGAATCTATTTTCAGCGAACGTGTAGTGGAGCCAGATATCCACATATCAGGAGATGCTTAAAAGCAAAACATAAGAAAGAGGAGAGTGAATATTTGACTTATTTCTAAATAAGACATTGTTTGTTGTATTGGTGTAAAAGTCATAATCAAGTTGACTGGCAAAAGAAGCCAGCCAAATTTATTTGGAAGAGAAAACAAAGGTGAATGGTAAAAATCTATAGTGTCTGCTGCAAACGTCCATTATGTTTTACAGTCCATATTGGTGCAGCTTTGATTTGCTGTAATGATTTTGGTTATGCTCGCGGTGTTCCTGCACTATGAAGAGATGGAGTCATTACCTGCATTTCTGGGGCACTTAATGTCAGAATACACTGTTCTGGGCCTGATGGCTTGACCGCTCATGTTTCTTCCTGTGTCAGTCTTTGTTGTAGTGATATTCCAACATGCTCTGATTAAAGCATCTGCTAAAAACCATCAGCAGTAATAACTCAAGATGTCAAGATGAACCAGAATTATGCTTTGAAGATACTCATCTGACTGATTTGCGTTACAGAATTCAACATAACACCTGCCTTTCATAACCAACAGCTTCCTTCTTTCTCATGTGGTGACATCTTGTGTGCTGACTATTGCAATGTTTGATTGTGTGCGCCACGCTGGAAATGTATTTGTGTGTGTTTGGTTGTCTCGGTTTGTGTGTCCACAGTTAACGAGGGAAGCTCAGTGGTTTGACTTGCTGCACTCAGACTGCCTGTGATATTGCTCAAGGGCAAAGCCCGACAGAAGAGTTATGACTTCAGCCCATCTTTGACTTTGGCCATCAGGGAGGTCATAAGGAGGCTACAGTCACGCACATGAGAACACATATTAAGCTACCTAATCTATCACAAAAATGCACACACACACACACACGTTTTGACATCTTATTGGGGAACTACATTGACATAATGCTTTCCCTAGCCCCTTACCCTAACCCTAACCATCAGAAATGAATGCCTAACCCTAACCCTTACCCTAAACCTAACCATAACCTAATTGTAACCCTAACCCTAAAACCATGTTTTGAGCCTCAAAAATGCTCAAACATGCCTTCAAATACGCGAGGACCAGCATTTTGTTCTCACAAATCACGGTTGGACCCTCCAACTATAGTTTTATGCGACTTTTTGTCCTCACAAAGATGTCTAAACAAGTACACACACACACACACACTTGCTTACTGGACCGCGGCCAGCATCAGAGTCAGAGAAACACTGTCCTAAACACTATTAAAGCCTTTTCTGGGCCTGAGCTAGGTCTTTCTTCTGTGTGCGTGCGTGTGTGAGAGCATGACATATAAAGAGAGAATGCGTGTGAACATTTGCGTCACAGCATATTAAGAGGCAGACGGGGGAAAGCACCTTTCACATCACAATATGATTTCCTGTGCAGCACAGCACGGGAACAAGAGGCCATTAAATTCAATGTGACACTCGCCGGGTTAGCCACTGATGCTTTTTACGGGGGCGTGTCACTTTTAGAGTTTTTAACGACCATCACCGAAAGTGAAGAGGGGATGCTCTCCGACTCACTCCAGCAGAAGGCGCCAATAGAATTGAAGGAGCAGCTTTTATAGGCACCACGCATATAAAGGTAAGCCCCGGAAGAGGAGACATCTGATGGACTTTTACGAAGAGCCAAAAGTGATGGGCCAGTGCTTTTAACTGTGCACACAAATTGAGAATTGAAACATATTCTTACATCATTTTTCTTTTGTTTATTGTGACAATTGATGTGATATTCTCCTTTGGAAAACCTTCTGTAACCTTCAAAAGCATCGTGTGGCTATCTGCATGTTATCTGGGCCGCCACCAGCTCCTTGCTTGATGCGTTAATATTTTGTTCTCCAAGTTTTGAAGACATATCCAAGCTCCTTGTGCCCTCTTGTGGTAGATAATGGTGATGGGTTTACTCCTAGACAGCCACTCAGTCTTCCTCTTCTTCCTTATTTTAATTGACCTGGATTTGTTCCTTTGCTTTGCTGTAATGAAAAAGCAAGAGGTGCCTCGAGACTGAAAATCCTGTCAGCTTCGCCCTGCAGCAATTCCCACACCCCAAAACTGGGTCCCCTTTACAAGATCTCCTGTTTGAAGCTGAGCAGAAATAAAAAATTTAAAAGACCTGGGTGCTTCAATGCCTTGCGATGAATAATTAAGAAATATGCATTTTCAGATAATGGAGAAGAGAATTTTTAATACATCTGGATGTAAATCCATTGGAAAGAAAACACTTCGGCATATATTTGTGTGGGGCTTGCACATGAGTTTGTATTGTATTCCTATTTCTCTGTGTAAAGATACAGTAAAATATTTATCCAGAGTTTCCTGCTGTGTTAAACATAGAGAATGAGCAGGATCACTTTTTACAAAACAGAAACCTGTACAAATGGGACATGTGCTCATTTGGGTCCTGTCTGATATGCATACATATTAATCTGGTCTGTGGCCGCTTCCCAATGTGCTGCTCAGAGGTTCATATTATCAATACAAGGCAATCAATATTCAAAATGATGAACGAGGTCATTCAATCAAAACATGTTGCATTAAAAATGAAAGAGAGATCATACTTACAAGTTAATACATTTAGCAGATACAAAGTCCTTCCATGAATATATAAAATCCATATAAATAAAGAAAATGCTGCACATTTGTGTGATTAAACACAATCTTCTCGAGATAGATGATGAAACTTTGCTTTTTACTGAAATTCTAAATACCTATATGCATTAAAAGCATTAATGATTTAGTCATACCTGTCACCAGCCCTGCCTGACAGTGTTATACCAGGTCACATAAAAAGCATCTTTCAGGATGAATTCTTACCTGCTGCTCTTTGCCCCCCTCCCACCCCCTGTCATGTTACAACTCCCAATACACCTATGAATCATAGATCATGGGGCTGTTTGATTTTACACTTGATGACTCATCAGAGGTTTAACTCTTCATATTAAAGCCTGGTGACAATTTTACGGTCTCCGTACCGGAAGGAGAGTGAACACACTGTGCCATGATACAACAGAAACTCCGTCTGTCTTCATAACTCATCTCCGTGATGGCAGAGCTGGATTGAATCATCTTTGCTTCAGGCTGGTAGCAGAAAGCCTGGCAAATGCTGGAGCTGAGGTGTGCAGTGCGTGTGTGTGTGCATGCGTGGCATTTTTGTTTGTTTGTGTTTGTGAGTGTGTGTTTGAATGAATGTTCGTCCTAATTAAGCATCAGCAGCTCCTTGGACCAGGGGGAGGCAAGACTTCACAGCCATTAAATCAGGACAATGCTTTTTGTGTCACTGGTGCTGGCGTAAGTTGCCCTGCTTCCCCTCCCTCTCCTTGCATCTCCTCTCCCTCCTCTCCCTCCTTACCCTCCCACCTCCTCACCCTCTGCCAGTCTCACAGCAGCCAGGCAGCCTAGGGCTCCAAAAATAAATGATGGCTTCCCAAGTGCATGGTCAAGGCCAGGCAAGTTGGCAGGGCTGGGCATCCTTTGAGAGCTGTAGCAATAACGTCTCACTGGGGTGCCCTCTAGTGGTAGATTGTGTTTGCTACAGTTACACCTCAGGAATGCACATAATGGGAGCTAAATAACAGAAATACAGCAATCTGATGCAGTCCAATACAGCACCAAAACCTGCAGGATTTAACCCACTTCCTGGCTTTCGCTTAGACTGTTTGCATGTATGTATGTGTGTGAGTTTTGTGTATATGCAGGCCACTTTGTAAGGTACACCAACTGCTTGTTCATCAGCGAATCACATGGCAGCAACTCAATGCATTTAGGCATGTAGACATGGTCAAGACAACCTGCTGAAGTTCAAATTGAGCATCAGAATGGGGAAGAAAGGTGATTTAAGTGACTCTGCATGGTTGTTGGTGCCAGACGAACTGGTCTGAGTATTTCAGAAACAGATGATCTGCTGGGATTTTCCCACACAACCATCTCTAGGGTTTACAGAGAATGGTCTGAAACAGAGAAAATATGCAGTGAGCAGCAGTTCTCTGGGAGATAATACCAGAGCTCAGAGGAGAATGGCCAGACTGCTTCGAGCTGACAGGAAGGCAATGGTAACTCAAATAACCACTTGTTACAACTAAGGTATGCAGAAGAGCAGCAGTGAACACACAGCACGTAGAACCTTGAAGCAGATGGGCTACAGCAGCAGAAGACCACACCGGGTGCCATTCATGTCAGCTAAGAGCAGGAATCTGGGGCAACAATTCACACAAACTCACCAAAATTGGACAACAGAAGATTGGAAAAACATTGCCTGGTCTGATGAAATCTTTTAACATAAGAACCTCTTCAACAACTGACTATTGTAAATCAGCTCTAAAGGTATATCTATTCTCAGCTGCTATTTTTTGACTTCTTTTTTCAATCTTATCCAAGTGTTTTTATACTATTCTATTACTATTTTATTTATCAATTTTTTTTTTATCATTATTTTGAACTTTGCTTGGTATTCATTTTTATTATGTTGTTTATTTATGGGAGTTCTGTGTTTTGTAATTGGGGTCTTGGAGATGAATGAGTGTGCCTGGAAAGCACTTTGGGTCAACTTCTGTTGTTTTAAAATTTGTTATATAAATGAAATTTAATTGACTTGACTTGAGTCTTGATTTCTGCTGCCACATTCAGATGGTAGTGTCAGAATTTGGCGTAAACAACATGAAACCACTGATCCATCCTGCCTTGTACCAGTGGTTCAGGCTGCTGCTGGTGGTGTAATGGTGAGGGAGATATTTTCTTGGCAAACTTTGGACCCCTTAGTACCAACTGAGCAAACACCACAGCCTACCCGAGTATTGATGATGACCATGCCCATCGCTTTATGACCACAGTGTACCCATCTTCTGATGGCTGCTTCCAGCAGGATAACGCACCATGTCACAAAGATCAAATCATCTCAAACGTCCTCCACAGTCAGTCCAACAGAGCATCTTTGGGATGTGGTGGAATAGGAGAAGTGCATGGAAGTGCAGCTTACAAATGTGCAGCAACATCAATATGGACCAAAATCTCTGAGGAATGTTTCCATCAGCCCTTGTTCAATCTATGCCACAAAGAATTAAGGCAGTTTTGAAGGCCAAAGCAGGTCCAACCTGGTACTAGCAAGGTGTGGCTAATATAGTGTCCAATGAGTGTAGATATCTATATTTTAATCCTTAATGTATAAAAATAAACTTCAAAGCATTAATGTTAAAATCATCATAGTTGTATTGGATTCCATTATACAGGTGTTTATGCTGTCATGTCCACTTAATTTTGCAACTTTGCACATAGACACTTTCTTCCACATGTCTTTTGGAGACAGCTCCAGCAGATGAAAAACACAACAAGCTGATTCTTGAACTGACTCTTTCCTATTAGGGCATGGAAGCCGGAATTAAGCACTAATTTGTATCTTAATAAAAGCAAAAGGTAAGAGATGAGTTGTAAGGTTAAAATAAACCCGTCTTCTTGTGCAGCATAGCTCAGAATGACAGGGAAGGGCACTGAAAAGTCAAAGTGGGTTAGTGTAGAGTATTCCCAGTACAGGTGTCACCTAGGCTGTTTCAGGTCAGTGAAGGACTGGTCTGTGTGTGAGAGTTAGACAAAGAGACTATTTAAGTAATTTGTACAACCAGACATATCTACAATATGCATAACTTAAGACTGGAGCTGAAAGGATTTTTGAATGAATTACATCTTCATCAGACAGAACCTTAATTGGGAGCTAATTTTGTAACTTTTAACCTCCATTAGAGCTGCATTTGCTAATTATAGCTTTTGAAATGTGAGTTTTTGTCACTTTTTTTTTTTTTTTTTAATTATTTTTTTTTTTTTTTTTTTTTTTTCAAACCACTTGAGTGTTTACTTTGTTTCTCCCCTTTTGCTTTTTGTTTGATAATTTGTGCTTGAAAAGCTGTCAGGGGCATGTGACTAGGGCATGAATCCTTTGTGGGGTTTGATTTGAGTTACTGACTCTATTCTAAAGAATTGGATCAAACCGCTACAAGTTCATGACAGTACAATTAGAAAAAGACTGAACAAGTATGGCTTGTTTGGAAGGGTTGCCGGAAGAAAGCTAAAGAGAACAAAGGTTTTCAAAGTACATCTGAACAAACCACAAGACCTCTGGAAGAATGGGCCTCATTTACTGATAAGTGCATGGAAACGTTCTTAGCCTGCACAAAAAAATGAATTTGCATGCAAAACTACCGTCAGATTCATGACATGTGCACACCAGCCAATTTTGTTCTTGCTATATGTTAGTGAATCAGACTCATTCCAAATCCACAGCCTGCAATCTGCATACTATCTGCATACCTCCACACAAGTTTACCTCGAGGTGAAGTGGAGAAATCTGTGACATTGTTGTAAAATAGAAGCCTGCACTGCTAAGGCAAAACAGCAGGAGAAAATCCCACCAAAGAAACTTAAATAATAGTGTGTGAGGAAGAAGCCAGAAAAGGTGCAGCTCCAAAGTGTTTCCATGGGTGTGACAAGTGTTTTTTTTGTTTTTTTTTGTTTTGTTTGTTTGTTTTTAAAGACTAACAGACTGTAAGATAAAGAAGAGAACAGGAGAATTTAAATTAGACTGTAAGTGATGACATCCAGCAATGATAGAAGTCATTTTTATTGACTGATAAGATTAGATAATTCCTATTGGAATATGGTTAAAATAAGCTGTTAAAACCTACAGCTTTTAATTTAGTATTTAGTTTTCTTTACATGCAATTTAATTTTTTAAATTTTTATTTATTTAATTGTAATTCTGAGCATTTTTGTTTTTGGCTTGTAGTGTTTTTGGAAAACTGTAATTAATGACCAAAAGGAAGAAAAATAATAATTCTGATAATAATAATAATAATAATAATAATAATAATAATAATAATAATGATAGTAGTATTATTATTATTAGTAGTGTTATTATGACAACCAGGTTGTCTTTATGTTTTACTACCTTTACAAACAACAAACAAACAACAGTAAAGTTAAACCTTAAATATCTTATATGAAAGATTATATGGAGACAGAATATGAAAATATGGAGCTCCTCACTCAGCAAGGTTAGCTTGACACACAGTGTAATTTTCCATTACATTATTCCTGCTAAAAGTGGTTCTACAATCTATTGGGTGTACTTCGTTTTTGAGACACTGCTTCTGCATTTTGGCTTAGTTTTTGCTAAATAAATAATGTCAGTGTAATATGTTGTGTTGTTGTTCATCTGAGGTTTTATTTACCTAATTTTAAGACCTGAGGCCTATACTACAAAGCAGGATTTTGACTTATCCAGGTAACTTTGGGGTTTAACCCTGGGTTTTCCGTACTACGAAGGTAGTTCACTTCTTAATGGGGTAAATCGTGATGGTAACTTATGCTGTGAACCTAACCTCCTCCGGAGCAGGTTAGGTTCCAGATTAGAGATCAACAGGTATGAAATCACTGCCTACTGACCAATCAGTTCTCCAGAAAATGGCATCACCATTCCTCAAAGATCCCTCGGACCCCCTTGGGGAGAGTAGGAGGGTCTAAAGTTTTTTCAGTAGTGTCTAATGTCTTTGTGGTTCCCCGATGAGCATCAGTAAGAAATATAGACGCAATTTTATTCCTTGATTTATTTATTTTTCTCCTGTTGGCAGCAAACAATTTTACAACAATTTTATTGTTTCTATAAACATTAATATATAATGCTATGACACCTATTGACCTCATATCAAATTTGTATGTAAACTAAGCCTATGTTTGAATTCTGATTTTATATTTAATCTTTACTCTCAAACCCTTATCTTTACTCTCACCACTGAGTCTACAGCTAATAGAATAAAAACAAAAACTGTCGGGAGCAGGTTATGTTCAGAGTTTCGGTTTAAAATCAGCTGGAAGCCCCACATTTTCACTAAGTCTTTTATTCACAGCATGTTTTAAGCACAATATAGATTCTCTGCTGGGGGAATGCATTTTATACATGCCGCTTGTTAAACTGTACCTAAAACCACTGAATGAAGCACAAACCGTGTGTCACGGGATTGTGCATGTATTAATTTAGTGAAGTAGAAAATGTATAAATGTTGTTCTACTTGATTCTAATCTGCTGCTAAGTCTCTTTTACACAGCTAGAATTGCAGCTACTAGAACACAGAACACACACCAAGAATATCTGTTCAATCAAATTAATTTCATTTTGATCTGGAATTAAAATGTTTATTTTACCGCTCTGTGCACTAAATCATCAGGTTAACAATTTGCTGCAGCATTCATCTCTTGTCCTTTTCACAATAGTGTTGCATTTAACTGTTATATTGTTTTTATGTTCTTTATATATTTTTAATCACCATTTGATAACTTCTCTGGAGTAGGTGGCACTCATAGGGATTATTTTCTGTGGTAGAAGAGTCATATGACCCGTGAAATGCCCCTTTTAGATTGGTTAGATGCTGTCAAGACCACGAAAGGGGAAATACGCAGGGGAAATCCTGGGTTAACTTAGCAAGTTGATAACCAGCAGCTGAGTGGCTGATTTTACAAAGGAAGAGTTAAACTATAATATTAGAAAAATATGAAGAGGTTATACACATAGTATAGAATGAAAGTAACACAGCTGCTGCAGATAAATCAGCGGGGTGAGAAGAAAAGCACTGTACAGGAGTTTAGTGTTAAAAGCACTGTATGAATGTGTGTGCGCTTTAAGCATTTTGGTCAGTAAGATTGGAAAAGAGCTTCCTTAATGAAGCTTAGCCTGTTTGACGGCAGAAAGAAAAGCCAGCAAAAATGCCAATTGTATTGAGTTAACAGACTTATCAATCACATCTCTCTCATTAAGACATGGGAGAATCTGATGGATTATAATCAAGTATTCCATTATATTAATGTTTACATTCCCATTAGGCAGTTTTAGGTTTTATTCTTTCAGCTGCAGCCCCAATGGTGTTTAATGGTCTGAGAGTAAGTAAAGAATTGATACAAAATCAGAATTCAAATGTAAGCTTAGTCTAAGTGCGATGATATGAAGTCCACAAGTACAAGTATTTATATATTAATGTATATTGAACAATAAAATTGTTGTAAAATTGATTGCAGCCAACAGGAAAAAAATACAAGGAAATTTGAGTCTAAAAATCTGTATTTCTTACTGATCCTCATCAGGGAAACACAAAGACATTAGACATTATTAAAAAATACTTTAGACCTTCCTGCTGTCCATTCACAGAGGTCCGAGGGATGTTCCAGGAAAGGTGACGCTATTTTACGGAGAATTGATGGTTATTTGCTTGGTTATTAGGCAGTTACTTCATGCCTGTTGATCTCTAATTTGGAACATAGCTTGCTCCGAAGCAGGTTATTTTGGAGCATAAGTTACCATGGCTGTATACCCTGGTAAGAAGTGAGCCACCTTCGTAGTACAGAAAACCCAGGGTTAACCATGAAGTTACCTGGATAAGAGGAAATCCTGCTTCGTAGTACAGGCCTCTGCTAAGGGCTAGATATTTTTTTTGTAATGTTCTGATATACAGTGGTGTGAAAAAGTATTTGCCCCCTTCCTAATTTCTTATTGTTTTGCATGTTTGTCACACTTAAATGTTTCAGATCATCAAACAAATGTAGTTCTTAAATTAAGGTTTTTATTATTAAGTGAAAAAATATATCCAAACCTACCTGGCCCTCTGTGAAAAAGTAATTGTTAAATCGTGAATTAACTGGGATTAACCACATTTTTTAGAAAGCTGAGTTCAATTTTACCAGCCACACCCAGGCCTGATTACTGCCAGACCTGTTGAATCAAGAAATCACTTAAACAGAACCTGTCTGACAAAGTGAAGTAGGCTAAAAGATCTCAAAAAGCAACACATCATGCCACAATCTAAACAAACAGCTGAGAAACAAAGTCATTGACATCAATCAGTCTGGAAAGGGTTACAAAGCCATTTCTAAGACTTTGGGACTCCAGTGAACCACGGTGAGAGCCATTATCCACAAACGGAGAAAATTTGGAACAGTGGTGAACCT